>JAPYZI010001744.1:0-29147 GCA_030523105.1 Ophioninae sp. A BG-2022a
GACGAAAAAATTTTTTTTCCTTTTTTAACCTTTTAAAAGGATGTGTTTGATCGGAAATTTTCCGCTGATTACGAATCTGCCCGAGTTTTTGCCGAAAGTACAAAATTAGCCTGGGAAAACGAGAAAAACCCTTTCTAGAATAGTTTTCTGACATTTTTCCCTGATGCAGCTTACGGTAGCTATCGTAGCGACGGAGGTTACGAATCAGCGCAGTAAACAAGTGACAAGTGCCAAGTCAAAAATTATATTGATTTTTCGGAAGGATGCAAGCACAGTCGGTAAGAATGGAGAATGCGAGCCGCTGCGCCGCCAGTGAGAGAATCGTTTAACTGAATTTTCTTGATGGTCGATAAGATTTTGAGCTCTGGTGGTACATTTATGTGAAAATTTTCGGAAACCAATTGCTCCGGTATTTCTTCATTAAAATAGACGAAACAAAGCTCAAAATGTGTACTTTTGACCGCTTCAGACGCTCAGGAAATTTGTGAAAGTGCAATACGATGGATCGTAGCTCGCAATTGCTCCCATGGTAACCACAATCTGCACAATTATTTTCAAAATGTTGGTAAATGCCGAGCATGGTCCTCTTAGAGCAAGCGTCCTGCATATACACAATGAATTTCATGTAAAGAGGTTGAATAGTGTGGAAGAAATTAGATTTTGCAATTTCGATGTGGCTAGGAACGTGTTCGTAATTCCCTTAATACGTAAATACTTTATTAAGAACAGCATTTGTAAATAGTATTATGAATATTGGGATAGTTGGGTCCCCTTTATACATTCTTCAAAATTGTTAAGACCGAAAACGTGAGACTTTATTGTCGAAATTTTAGGAAAACGCGATTTGCATTATAAATCCGGTTTTCTCGCGATCTAAAATAAAAAACAACGTAATCGGTTAAAGGCGACCAAGTACTCGAATCTCCTGTTAACAGCCGTCCCTGTTATTTTCAATATCAGGTTCATCACCGTCAAGATCCTGAGTTTCCATGATTCATTCAAATAAATCATTTCGTTAATTGACGATTAATAACGTTGAATTATTAATTAAAATAAAAACGATGAACGAATAAACGTTTTTCCAGGACTTCCGGTATGCGTCCATCGTGTAGAGAAGCTTTTCATCAGCGTGGTAGTTCGTCGTAATCGTCCGCACTAATTTCTCATTTACGACCTTGTCGTCGTAAGCCTCGATTTCATTGTTCCTAAAATATCATCCTTCGTTTTTCAGGTGGACGATTGTGAAATCTTTGAGATACACGTTCGGAAGTTCGCCGAACCAAGATTGGAGAGGACGGTCGAACGGGTAGACCATTTGTTTTCCGTCATAAGGCCAATATCCCACGCCCGGTAAATCGATGGCCGTCATTTTGGTCTCGTCAAATGGAAAGATCAAAAAGAAGAGCTTGTACTTGGTTCCATCGGATGTACCCTTCGGGTAGAAAATATTGTTCGGAAAGGAGACTCTCTCGGGGAACGTAAACGACTCGTTGCCCTCGATCGCTTTTAACAATTCCTTGTAGAATTTGTCACCCGTCGTCATATTAACCATAGTATACAGTGAGTCGACGCTGGGTCGTTCGATCGTGTTCATACCAGGTTTCACTGCGAATGAAAAGAATTACATCGTATGAGTATTCTAATGAAACGGAAGTGATGGATAATTAAATAAAAACCGACGCTGGACGAAAAAAGAATTTTTTTTAAGGAAGCGTCTTAATTGGATGAAACAATCAGGAGTGAAAAAAAACTAACGGTCGACTATGAATTTGTCTAGTAGTAAAATGTCCATGAAGTGCTCCTTGACATAGGAGAACTCATCTCCGTCGTGTTCGTAGTACGGCCCAATAAGGATCTTCGTTAGACCCTTGACGTGTCTGTCGCTTCTGATGTCGATACGATAAGTCCACGGTTTTTGGTTGAGACGATACTGGCGTGCCATGATGTTGAACGACGTCGCGTCCGTCCAGTTTTCAACGGTCACGGCGTTGTTGATCAGCGCGTCGAATTTTTCGAAAAACGTGTACATTTTGTCGTTGTAAACGTTCTCGATCTTGACACCGGGGAAATAGAGCTCGTTGACAGTGTAGGGTTGTAGATGGAATTTGAATCTCAGAAGGTAATCGTCGATTCTCTTGTAGAGTCGGTAAAACGCGGGATCTCTCATGTTCGTGCTGTACAACTGGAGTGAACTGGGCACGTAGCTATTCTTCTCCTTGCAGTTGTAATTGAAGCTAAATATCTCTCTGTAGAGGATATCGATGGCTCCGTAGAATCTTGGGTTGCAAGAGTTCGCGTTAGCCTCGATTACGTTAGCGATCATTTCCAGACCTTGCCGTCCGTATATGCCGATTTTCTCGCCCTCGGGATCGATCAGAAAACCAGAATCGATAGCTGCGAGGATTCGCATTTCTAAGTTCTCGATTTCCTGAAGATGCAAATGACAACGTTACTACTGAATTTCCAGATCTGACAAAAATAATTCGTTTTCCAAACTTTCATTTTTCGTTCTCTAAATGTTAAGGTTTTTTGGTTGCAACTGTTTGATTTTTTGGGTTCAATAGCCAATCTAATGAATCCAAACTAGGCTGCGAATTTAGATGAACTCTATCACCAATAATTTCTAACAATAAAAGACAAAAGAAGTATAGAGACTCACCCTGACATATTTGTACTTGTAGAAAGGTATCTGGCTCATATAGTTGCCTTTTGGGACACTGACACCGTTAGGGTAGACAAGGTTAGAGTAAAACGATGGCACAAACTCTCCAGTGAACGCGAAGTCCTCGATCGGGCCAAGACTTTGCGCAAGACGTTCCAAGTAGTAACGCGCCATCACTTGCTGATGGAGCGTGTAGTAGAACT
Organism: Ophioninae sp. A BG-2022a; assembly: GCA_030523105.1. Taxonomy (NCBI): domain Eukaryota; kingdom Metazoa; phylum Arthropoda; class Insecta; order Hymenoptera; family Ichneumonidae; species Ophioninae sp. A BG-2022a. The sequence continues at coordinate 2,866 of JAPYZI010001744.1, forward strand.
CGCCACGAAGCTTTTTATATCCGACGTCCAGGTCTGCCATTTTCAGCCAGAAGGGATATGCGATGCGGCAGTGATAGTAAAATTGATTTATGCCAATATCCTCTAAAAAGTAATCAAGCTTGCACTCTTCATCGGAGCTCTGACGACGATGGCACATTCGGGTGTTGTTCGATTCGATCACGAAAGTTTCGGGCTGGTCCATCGAACCGGTTCTCTTGTGACCTGCAAAAAATAACGAAACGAGATAACGAGATTCAAACGTGATACGAAACAATCGAATTGGTTCAAGTTTCGGCTTTTGTTATTTAGGTTCATTGTTCATCAAAAATCAATTTTTAGACACTTTTTAAGCAAGCTCACATATATTCATCACTGCACAAACTCAGACCTCGCTATCTCAATATTTTCGTAAAAAAAACTTTGAAAAAATGACTTTTCTTTTTCTTTCAGCACTAAAGGAATGAAATGGAACGTTTCACTGTTCGGTTCGTTTACGTACCCATGGTCATTTTGATCTGTTGAGCTTTCTGAATAACATCGTGGTCGAAGTACAAATAAGGAAATATTTCGGAATGAGACGGCGTTTGGAGGTCCTTACAGTCGGGACGGAACAATACGGCGGTCGTGAGAGCTTCAACGAACAAACCCTCGTTCATGTAGATACGTGCGAAACAGGCCGTTTTGTAGAAGGTGTCGAAATCCTTCGCCGTGTAGAATAGATGGAACAGAGACAAGAGCTCCTCGCGATGTTTCTCGTGGTATGAGGTGAAGGGGACACCGCGTTTCAGCATACCGTGCTTGAAGCGATACAGAAAATCCTGCACGTATGTCTGGGAAAAAAAATTAAACGTTTTTCCAAAGTTTAAGCGAAGAATCGTAGGAAAGGAAAGCAGAATAATTATGAAAAAAATGCACTCGATAGAATAATAAAAATTCTAGAAATCGGTATATATTTGAGTTAAACACGAATGGAAAAATCACATGTGTAAAATTATATATATGTATATATATATAATTTTTTTTTTTTGAAATTGTATCATGTATGTTTAATCAAATTAACTATTAAGTTGTAATAAAATTGAATTATTATTGAATGTAGACAATTTAAATCAATTATCTATATTCTAATGTATAGAAATAAATATATGTATATGGAAATAAAATTAAAAAATGATCAACTAAGTAAATAACTGGATTGAAGAATTAATCGATCGATTACGTATATATACGATCAGATACTTAAGTGAGAAGTTTATGCTGAATGCGAATATTAATTATTATCGAAGTTTGGCGTATATTTTAAAACTTATCGAAATTGTCGTTGTTGGAAAATCATCCATTTTAAATCGATTTGCAATACTTTTTGTACTTTACACACTAGCAACATAACATTAGCCGGCATAATTTTGCCTGAACGTAATAAGTACATCGGAATGTTCACGATTAGAGAATAATTAATACGTTTACCTTGTTGCTGTACATGTCTATGTTGTCCTCGATGTCATAACTATATCCTATTTTGGACATGTCGCTTCCCTCGATGCTGGGTTGTTGGATAAAGAGAAATAGTTCGTAGATTTTCTTCTGTTTTTGGAGCATTTCAATATCAGTAGTGTGAATCTTGACGCCCAATGCATGGCTCAGGCAAAAGCACGTAAGGGCCAGCACCAATAATTCTCGCAACATGTTTCGACCCGAAACGAACGGCCAGACGGATATTTAATTGTACTTGATGTTACTGCTTCGACTGCCCCAAAGAGAAATGTGGTTTGGCCTAAAAATTTTTCAAGCCAAATGCCGGTACATGTTTTAATCTCAATAGGCCTATGACCTCAAAGATGAGAAAGCTTGTCGACTGTTCGAAAGAGACGCTCCTGTATCATCTACGTTATGTAATCGTTATGTATACATCTCCTGTATCATCTACGTTATGTAATCGTTATGTATACATATATTCAATATATTTTCTCTTTGCAGCATTACTTGTTTTTTCTTTTTTCAACAATATTCGTGTTCCAATTATTAAACTCTGGATACCCTGATAACGTTAATTTTAATTATTACTTATTAAAATTGACGTTTTTCCCTATTCAAATAATCGATAATTTGAACACGAAAAAACTTCAATTTTATCAAGTTCAAACTCGCATATCACGATTGCACGTTTCGAATGAGTTCAAATTTTTTTCTTCATATTTTCAACGATTTTTGAAGCATTTTTCTTTATTGGTCCTTATGAATTGAAATTTGGTTTATATTCTTGCGTTTTTATTTCCTAAATATATCCTGCGTTATATTATTATTTATTGTTATTTTGTACATTTTTTCTTTGATTATTGTCGGACCGGAATTTGCATTGTTGAAATATCCAGTGCCAATTCTTTTTGATACCTCTTTTTTATAATTGACGGTTTCTTCTTCTTTGAATTCGATTGATTGGTTCGATATGACGGTTCATGCCGAGCACTTTGGGTCCGTACATTTAACCGGAAATCTCCGACGTTTCTTCAGTTTCATTTCGTGAACATGAAAATCAAAGTTCAAAATCAAGAAACCCAAATCAATGACAATGGAACTCGTTATAATCAGATCGGAAAAGTCAAAATAATTTATAAAATCATCGGGCTCTGTAGGACAAAACGGCAGAATTAAATACCTACGGATTTCCCAAAAGAGTCTTCAGAATTTAACGAAATTTGACCAACCGATAAAAATCCGGTTTTTTCGTTATTTGATCGATAACACCTGCTCTGAAAAATTCCACGACGTACCTTTCTCATTAACATCGCACGTCGCATCGACGCATCGATTTTCACAACATTCGTGGTTTGCTTGCTGGATCCATGGAAGACAACATCGCAGACAGGAATTTTTAGTTTAGAGAGGATCCTCTCTTGTCTCGGGAAGGGGTGAAAAGTTCGACGATAGCTGGTCAGATGCATGAAGGCTTTGAGCCAAGCTGCCTGACGAACGAGCAACAACAACCACGTTCGTTATGTAAAGAGCGAAAAAGACAGCCCAGTGTACGTTGAGGAAACGAGATGGGTGACATCAGAGTTTCGAAAAAAAAATTAAAGCTCTGATAATTGTATTGAGCGTAATAATTTATCAGTGCTTTGATAACGAAAAATAACGATTTCTTTTTGGCGGTCAATATTCCATGACTCCGAACCAGTTTGATAACAGCGTGCACGATTAAACTCAAAAACTTTTTTGGAGAAGCCATTAAAAAGAAAAAAATAAGTCGTTTTTGTCTAGGTGCTACCACATCCACAATTTTTCATGAAAAAATCTGCAAAAATTCATGGTTTATCTCTAGAATATTCTTTCCAAGGGGAAATAGTGTTTATTTCTTATTTTTAATTATTTTTTCTTCAAATATTGTCCAACTCACGAAAAAAAAAGTTGTTCTTTGTTTTTTTAAAAAAAGAACAGCGTAGGTAAAAATTATGGCAAAAAATTGGTTAAATAGCAGTTTCTTAAAGGAAAAATATTGCACTTTACAGACAAAAATATTATTTTCATGTAGGAAATACTTATAAAATTAAAAAAAAATGATTACTTAATAAATAATGGATGAATAATTCATTTCCGAACGAAATTTGGAGCCAGGCTGAAACAACCCACATTCACGGGTTGAAGGTTAATAATCGGTTGGCATCAGCTATTGGGTCCTTAAACCCAGTATGATTGATGGGAGAAGCCAAAAACAACGATCTTTTATCCAAAACGCCGATTCGGTTGGAATGACCATTCGTCAGATATTCGTTCAAAAATCCCTAGTCGCGAATAAACGTTACTAATTTTCCGATAAATCGAAAGAACGTACTCGACCGATCCCCTCAACGATGGCCAAACGTTTTTCCAGCTCGTCGACGCCGGTATCAGCGTCCGTGGACGTCGTTTCGTCCCATTCAAAGAGGCCTGATTCACCTTTGCTCCGTTTCTTCTCCAGAATCGAAGTACTCGAGTCTTTCAACGAGATAACGCTTTTCCTCGATTTCTGCCTCTTCCGTGGAGGCGCCGAACAAAGCTCGGCGACGTTGCGGGTTTCGATTTGAAGTTCCATCAAGCGACTCTTCGATATCGCCATTATTTCGGCGTAACGCATCATGGCCCAGCCCAGACCACCTTCGAATGGCAAATCGCACATTTTTGGAATTCCCTCGATACGAACTTTTTCAATCGATCAAAATATGCTAGAAATTAAATGAAAAAATATGTGGATGCGATATACTTGAATATATAACGGAAAACCTGAAAAATGAATTCCATATTTATACGGGTGTGAAGTTGTAGCCTAAAAAAAACAAAACCTGTCGTTCGAGTCCGTTTGAGAAAAGCGTGCTACATTTTTTCCTGAAATAAGTTTTGAGCTTCATCAAATGCGCTCTCGTCAAGCAGACTCTACAGGAACGAATTGTATGGTTATAAGATAAAGTTATGATTATTGTCATTGAGTATTATTACACTATCAATACAATTACGGAATTAGTTATTCGCTGCCATTGATGATGATAATGATGATGATAATAATAATAATACAGGCTATTAACATGTTTCAAATATATTTTTCTTTCAACATCTCTATTTGATTGATGAATAAAATGTTATACACGGGTGTATTGGAAGGCGACGGAAGAAAGAGCAATATATACACTTTTACATGTAGGCTTCGTGCCAAAGCATCTCATAATCTCGAACGTAATTCGGTGTGTCCCTAAAAGTGAGATTTATCGAGATTTCGCGTCGACTATTGCCGACTGAGACTCCCCTCAAAGGAAGCAGAGATACGCGTGAAGAATGATTTTTCGTCTTTCGTAGTGTACAAAAAGAAACGTTTCTCACGGAGTTAACGTTGTAACGTCGTTATCGTCGTTGTTGATTCCAGGGCAACGATGACTCGATATTGTGCAAAAGTTTTGAGTAAACCTACGAAATGTAAAGAAGGTATACAGCTTTTCTTTTCCACGATGACATAGAATGTAAACATATATAGCCTGGAACCGAAAGAGCAACGAGACGTTAGAATACAAAAAATAATACATTGTTAATGATGTTACGAAAAAACTTTCGTTCCTTTCAAATTCACGTACTCTATTGATTATTTCAACTGCCAATGGAAGCCTCGTCGTCCGATCTTCCATTTTCCAACTCTTCTTCCTGTTCGTCCTCTTGCTCGGATAATTCCTCCCAATTCTCGTCTGATTCACTCTCCAATACGTCTTCACCTACGTCCGAACCGTCCTCCGACGAACCTGCGAGAAGAAAAATTGGACAATGAGGTTAAGAGGAAGACGCCATCTGATGGATTAATCCATCTCTCAATTTAATTTATCCGATTATCCGTCACAACTTAGTGAGTTGTTCAGAATAGCAGGAATGAGATTTAATTCGTGCGAAATGTCTCACCTGGATCTTGATAAACGAGCAAACTCTGCTCGATCATGTCTTCGTTATTCTTCTCGCTCGATTGCGATATTTGTCCGGTCATGAGAGAAACGCGCCCTCGTAACCTCGAGAGCTCGGTTAGTATAGTCAGTTTCGCATCGATCAGACCCAATATCGGACTGAACGCGTCACTGATGTCCGGATGCGAAAGAAGATGGCCCGCATGACAGGTGACCAAAACTTTGAGCCACGTCACGGCGATTTTACACCTGAAGAAGAACATTCGCAGTTTTAAAGAAAAATTCAATTAGGTGGGTAGAGGAAAAACGTTCAAAGGGGGAAAAGCACTTACGGATAAGTTTTGCCTTGCAGCATAAGAGTGAGCTCTTTGAGGAGCGGAGGTATCGCCTGCACGGGCAGTTTTCCAATTGTGTTTTTCACCACCGTCTCGTCAGTCGTCATGAGAACGTTCATTAAGATATTCTTGTCTTTGCTGTTCAAGCCCTGCATCAGCAGCTGCGCCATGTTTCTACCCTTAGTTGGTGTTCTACCGGTAGTACTCGTTTCCGTGTCCAGACTCAGATTCTCCAATCTTTCCTTCAGCGGTAACTGCGAACCGGCCGAGCTGCCGCGACTTCTCTTCACCGCTGAAGCCGCCGAGCCTGAAAAATTCGAACGCGAGATGATCATTTGCATCATTTGTGAAGGTAATTTGGCAATCAAAAGCGAGAATTATAAAAATTTAAGAAATGAAAGAAAAACAACTGAATTTCGGGTCATCTGGAGTCATCGGAGAATCAACATCAAGTTATACCTGGCACGAGATATTCCACATTTCCGTCAGTCTCGGCGATCTTTACTTTCGTCAACGACTCCTCCTTGCGTTCCTTCGATCTCTTCGCGTCCGCCCGTATCAGCAATTGCATCTTGTCCGAATAATCGGGCGTGATCCGTTCGAACGTTAGATTTAAGAGCGAACCGTAAGCGAGAATTAATTTTTCACCCGCTACGAAACCTGCACACTGAATGGGAATTTGTTGTACGCCTTCTTTTTGCTCCGCATCCAAAGCTATCACGATATTCAAGAGTGGCTTGATGGGCTTGTTGGTCTCTCCGTTAGCGTGATATTTGAAGAGATGAGCTTGGCCGGAACGATTCGCTGCGAGTATTGCTATTTGGGAGTCGTCTAAAACTTCAACGGACACCGAGAGTGCGTCATCTTGCATCGTCAGGGTCGCCACTGCGCTTCGATCCGCTCTCTCCTGTTTGGCAAAAAACAAGACATATCCGGTAAAAAATAAAGTCCAAAATTGTACAAACTGTACAAAAACAAAAAGAGAATATTTGTCAATGCAACAGAAGTGATGTACCTTGTCGAGGGACCAAACTCCCAGATATCCATCTCCGGTCGCTCCACTGACGACGTAACCAGTATTGTCGTCGACTTTTATAGTCCTCAGGAACATAATTTGATTCGCGTGACCAGTGAACGTCGCTATCAATCTTTGGTTCGACAAGTCCCACCATTTGATTGTTCTATCGCCAGACAATATCGAATTTCCATCGGGACTCAAGCAGAGTGCGGTTACTTTGCCTTTGCCACTTTTCCATTTGCATTTAATGCCACCCTCTTGTACGTTCCATTCGATAATCTGACGATCATCTCCAGCCGTGAAGAGACCTCTGGATGACGACCATGCAATAGCCGTTACCGTAGCCGTGTGACCATTTTCTAATATTTTGCTCACTTCCGACGTTGACACGTCCCACAGAGTGACGCTCCCGTTCACAGAACCCATTGTTACCATGTACTTGCATTCCGAGTCGTCTACTATGGACCTTTTTTTCCGCTTCTTGACGGCTGGATGCTGCGATTGAAATATTGAAACAATTATTCAGAATACTGTTTTTCTAAATGCAGTTTTTTGATATATCGCTTAATGTTTCGTACTGATGAGGAAACAAGATATGGATATGGAAAATATTGGAATGCTTTTCGAAATTTGTGTAGGCCTTGGTCAATGTTATGTCATTTAAACGCAACGAAATTTGATTAAGTTCTTATTTTAAATTGTTGATAGATAAGGATCTTAAGAAATATCTATCCTTCATTGCATAAGCCTACCAATGAAAATTGTGTAAAATTGAAAAACAATTATTTTTGTTATATTCTGACGATGCAAACATCAGTATTGTTTTATAAAAGCAAAACAATGGATTAACTTCAAATTGCAAAAGACCATGCTGTATATCAGTTTTTATGATTGGATTGAATGGTAGATTTATATGATAAGCCGTTTTGTTATGGTAACTTATTAACATTATTTTTTTTACTCTCAAAGAGTACTCTGAATGTCCAGCACACCATCGCCTCGTATTTCAATATTTCACACAAGTAGTTTTCAATCTAGTTATCGGAACATTGATCGGTTTTACAGCAACAATGATGATTTAAAAAAATAACAATAACAAAGTTGTTTATCAGTATTTTTTTATTCAAAAAATCTTCAAACTTTGCAAAACTATGGATTTATTTGTATAACCTTGTCACCCAAATACTTTTGTCATAAAGCCAAAATTCAAAATCGACTTGTTTGTCGCGGCAAATCTGCTCATTTTGAAAAAAATATTACAAAAATTGAACCACATTTATTTTTGACTAAGTAAGGTTTTTTTTCTCGATTTTTAATCGAGTTGAAAAAATGAATGGGAAAGTGCGTTCATTTTACCCATCCTCAAAGCACAGCGCGCGACCTAACCTCGAAGGAACAGGTGAAACAAGCAAGCGCGATACTATTGTCGTTTCGACAGGGAATATGTCGGGTCAAGGCCGTAAGAATAGTCGAGCACACAGGAATATCATTATGAAAAGATCGAGCGGAGTTCAAATCGAACGATCAGTAATTTTAATGAATATAAAAGTGCGCGCGTGAGTCGCGAGCACATGGCATACCGCGGCCGTTTGCTGATTTACGCTCATCCATCCTAACACGCTGCAGGGCGATGACAAGTGTGCATTTGGAACGTATTCTTGTTTCAGGCGACTGGTCGCGGTTTCCCATATTCTTAATTTCCCATCAATACCACAATTCGCCCAGAATTGGCCATCGGGCGAAAAGGCAGAACAACCCACGCTCGCCATTTTACCACGCACTGTTGATTGATGCTGGAACGTGTGTTTTGTTGAGGCGATAACTGTGAACTGCCGTGGGAAACCGATGAAACGGTGTGAACATAGCAATTCAACGTGGACTTCGTTTTTTCGTTGTGTTCCTTTACGGTGATTATTTTCTGGTTTGTTTCCAGAACAATTAAAACGTGCAAATAATTCTCTAACTTCCACATGCAAATTGATTATTATTCTTAAGTTACCGATTTGACAAATGACGAAACAAATGCATAAAGTCAAAACTGATTCGCTAACCTACAAGTAATCACGTCAGTAATATCTTTGTCATTCTTAAGCCACATTTTTCCTTCCAAAATTTAGCTCACATCGCTTAATTGATCTCTAAATCAATCATCAACGACCAACGATCTGAAAATGATATAAAGCGATATATGCACACCTCTTTACACGCGATCGGTACATTGTTCGCAAGTGCGGTAAATTGGGCTCAGATGGCGCCTTCACTCCATTTCCAAGGCGTACGTCAAATGATATCCTTGTTTTCAAGAGATGAGCACCGTTGGACGGCACACAGTATTATTGACACAGAATAAATGTGGGAAATAACATGACATATTAATTTTTCGCGAATCCAGTGTCACGTCCTGTTTCCGTAGATACGTAAAAAGGCTAACAATAATATAAAAACGAGTTTGCACACGGAGAGACAAAATGGTGAGGTTAAATTCTGTTATGAGGTTATGTTGGGTTCTAATGACAGAACGAAACGTTTTCCCACGGTCTGTATGGTAATTGCTACTTGTATGACAACTTGCATAGAAATATTCCAGATTTTCTCAAAACTTGCCCTATTAAACTTACATTACGACAAAATCGAAGCTGTCTCAAATTACGAGCTTTATAAACAATGTTTTTAATAACAAATTGATGAAAAATTGTCGATAAGGAGCTCCGTTCACAGCAAATCTCCCTTGTTACTTTATACCTTATCGACACCCTCGACTATTTTTTAAATGGAAAAAAGAGTTTAATCATTTTTTGATTACCCGTTTGTATATCAGTGCTTGGAAGTACGCAAATCTTTACATATACTCCTAGGAATAATGAGTTTTACTGTGAATAAAAACTGAACTTTCAACATTTCCATAGTCGACACTGAAAGATGTTGAGCTGCCTCGAACGATACCGCCACTACTGCTGGAGAAGCACAGCGACTACCTCGTTTCTTATGGTACTAACAAAGACGATTATGTAAGTATTCAACTTCCGCCAAGTTCCAGGAATCACCATCAACTCGTCTAAAGTAACGAGTTGCATTTTTTTTTGCAGATTTATTTTATGACCGAGCATCTTAGAGTATCAGGGATCTTTTGGGGTTTGACAGCTCTGGATGTTATGGGCCAATTGGATAAAACGAGCAAAGAGGAAGTGCTCGACTTTGTGTCCAAGTGCCAGAGCCCATGTGGTGGCATAAGCCCGAGCTTGAATCATGATCCCCATTTGCTCCACACACTGAGCGCAGTCCAAGTTCTCTGCACTTACGATGCCCTCGACGTCATCGATGTAGAGCGAACAGTGAAATGGGTGCGTGAAAGACAACAGCCTGACGGTAGCTTCACAGGCGACATCTGGGGTGAAGTCGACACGAGGTTTTCCTTCTGCGCCGTTGCCACTCTATCCCTCTTGGTATGTGTACATTCCAACACACGATTTAGAGATGTTGCTGTAGAGAATAAAAGACATTGGCTTCTTCGCCTTTTGCCGGCAGGGCCGATTGGATGCCATAGACGTTGACAAAGCAGTCGAATTCGTAGTCAGCTGTATGAACTTCGACGGAGGTTTCGGCTCCAAACCAGGATCGGAGAGTCACGCTGGCCTCATATATTGCTGCCTCGGTCTTCTCTCAATTACCGGTGAGCACTTTTTGTCAAATCCTATTTTAAAATTAAACAATGATGAAATTCGCATGCCTTCGAGCAATCACACGGTGCTTATCAACGTGTTTTTTTTTTAGGTCGGTTGCACCTGGTAGACGCGGATAGACTAGGATGGTGGTTGTGCGAGCGACAATTACCGTCGGGTGGTCTTAACGGCAGACCTGAAAAATTGCCGGACGTGTGTTACTCCTGGTGGGTGCTTGCTTCGCTAACCATACTTGGTCGACTCCACTGGATAAACAAAGAACGCCTGGTACAATCCTTATTGAGAATTCTTTGAACACCAATTGTTGTTTCTGGATCAGTGAAAACATTTCTAAACTTTTCGTGATCACGAAATACAGATCAAGTTCATACTAGCCTGTCAAGATGCAGAAGCCGGGGGTTTCAGCGATCGACCCGGCGATATGGTCGATCCCTTCCACACTCTCTTTGGTCTTGGCGCTATATCGCTGCTGGAAGCCGACACAGTCCTCAAGCCGATCAACCCAACTTACTGCATGCCTGAATATGTCATTGAACGTTTGGGCCTCAAACCTATGCGCCTGGACACATGATCGATGATGTTAGTTCAGTGAGAAAAAATAAAACTTCTCTGACAATGACCGTGTGATTTGGTGGAATTTGTGCGCAGAAAAAGGTATCCCTATAGGGAATTTTGTTAACCAGCATTGGCGAATGGTCATCAATGGCACGCATTTCATATTGGATCTGTTCTATTGTATCTGCCATTCGTCGAGACAATTAAATGCCGGAATTCAAGGAGTATGGTGAAAACCTTTTTTTAAACCATTCCTTTTCGCATTCTTTTCTTTCTTTTTCAACACTGTGAACGTCAAGGTAGGTGTTTCCAAATTTGCCAATCCAGCGAGTCTGCAATATCCTTTGAGAACACTGAATTTTCGAGATTCACTTTCCACACTTCAAAATTCGATAATGAACCAAAATTAAAATTTTCAAGTGTCAAATCATATTGGACATGGTCAATGTTGAAATCCAGGCAAAAGACGAGAACAAAGGGAAATCGAGCATGCTGTAATTTGGCTCGCTCGTGCGAGTACTCTCGAGCAATTGAGCAGCTTCACCAATTATTCTATCATCGTTAATTAGCAATCAGTGCGGAAAATCTCAAACGGGAACGATCGTTTTCCCGGCGCTGTATCACTGTATACATCGACTCTCCGTTCGTCGGATGCGCTTTCCAGTTCCTCGTCCAAATTACCCAAACTTTTTTCACTGTACGAATACGTATATGGATCCATACTATATAAATACGAAATTCATTTAATTAATTAATATTCAACATTCGTAATGTCAAACAAATTTGAAATTAAATCTTAATATCACACGTGCGGTGCAGAGTACGTTAAATCTGTTCGCGCGAAATTTGACGTTTCACAATATATCGAGAATTCTTCGTAAGCGTTATTAGAAGGCTGTCAACATCATCATACGATTCCCGTTCCATCTGTTGGATTTACCTTCGCAATTCGAGTCGAGTCGTCTCGGCGATTTTTCGGGTTTTTCGTGTACCCCCTTAAGTAAAACGACAATATCGGTTGGGCTGATCGCGAGGATCGATTCAGAAGAGAAAAGTTGATCGAGAGAGTGTGTTGGAAAGAGAACGAGAAAAAAGAATGGTAAATAGCGGTGTAAATTACGGTGCCTAGAAAAAATACATGCGAAGAGTGAGAACGACCGTAGTGAAGAGAGATGGCGTCATCAGCGATTCGAGAGAGGGCGAACCCTGCGAAACGCCGTGGAACGGTGACGGAGAAAAGCAAAGAGTCTCAAGTCGGAGAGAGCGAGAGATCATCGCGTGTGCGTTAAAAAATCGTGAACCACACGAATGGAGGGGGAAATCGGGCTCCCTGCTTTTAGTCCCCACGCACCGCGCGAGAATCTCGTTGGAGGCACCTGTTGCACGTGCACTCACACAACCTCCCGAAGCCTACCTGTTTCGCTTGCACACCCGCTCGTTGGAATCCGTTTGTGCTGGATCGCGGTACACAACGTTCCCTCCTGTCCCCCTTCCCCTTCCTCTACCTTTTCCCGCGAGCGAGTCCAGCAGGCAAGAGGAAACGGTGGATCAGTCAGTACGACGCACGGTGTCCCCCGGTGCACTAGGCGTTACGACTGCGCAATTTTGCGATTTGGTCTCGGCGAACTTCGAGATTTTGCCCCTCCCCTCTCCGCTTCCCAAATATTCTCGTCGCGAAACGAAGTATCGCGAAAGGCGCGCGCCGAGTTTCCAACGGAAACTGGATAAACGAGTGAAAAAGCACAAAAAAAAAACAAAAATACAAGCGTATCATGACAATAGTAAGGGACCGGCTCGCAGCGCGTGTCGCCATGGCGTTTGAAGAATTTTAGAGCGATTCGTTGCGATTCGAACATCACGAAGAATACGATCGACTCGTTGCGCCGCGTCAATATTTCATTAGTAAAAAAAATAAAAGGTACGAAATACAAATTGTAGAATGAAAAACGGTGAATAAATTAAAAAAAAACACGTATCAGAGGTATAAACAGAAACCAGGAGAATATTACGCGACGGATTTTAGCGGCTGCGCAGTAAAGACAAAAAAAGGCAGTTCGACAGTTCTAACGTGTGTATACATATATACACACCCACATTAGAGGGTACCGATGAGTTTTCGCGTCTGAAAACTCCGCGGACGAATGAAAGCCCGTCATGTCACCGCGGTCGTCGTTTCTATGAGCCCAAACGCGAATAATCGTGGGCTGTGATCCCGGAATCGTTCGCGAGTGTGTGCGCGCAACGATTAATTTCGTGTTGGTCTTTCGTCTTAGCGGGATTAAATACCGCGGCAACGTAAATACGCGTTACTAATGGATGAGGCAAAAATGGATGGCGAAGGTGTAATGAAGACGCAGGATAGCTGTTACGGTGGTGCGAGTATAGCGGGAGCTGTTATTGGCACGTTCCTCACTACGATACTCCTTCTCGTCGTTTCAGCCCTCGTTTACAGGCAATGGCGCCGTCATAAGGGTGAGTCCTTTTATAAGCCAGCTTACGAGCGCACGCTCCGCACTTTGCCTCTCTACGTAGATATGCGAGATATACACCTGTTATACGTATTTTAAACATTATACATATATATATACATACATATTATTTTTATCATACGATAATGATGATTTTATGTTCGTTATTGTTAATAATAATAATAACAACTAATCATGAAGATCACTGTTTGAATATGGATTATGATTATTGTTTTATTGTTATTGTTGTTATTATAATAAAAACGATTATCAATGAAAATTATGTTTTTGTATTATGTTCATTATTATTGATGGTAATAATAACACCAATTATTGCTGATTATCATTTTTGTTGTCATTTTATTGTTATTATTATTAATGATAATGACAATAACGATTATTAACGATAATCTTGTTTGTTGATTATGAATATTATTATTCGAATTGTATTATTGTTATTATGTTATTGCTGAAATTATTATCACTATTTTTATAAATAATTGAATTGCTTGTGTCGTTATTCTTTCCAATTTATTGAGAAAATAAGAAATTGTATGGAAATTCGTATATGCCAAAATAATGAAAGCCAATTTACACACAAGTGAATCTTCATTTATAAGGAAGTAAATGTACAATTTTAGGAAACAATGATAAATGAATTTAAAGATTTGTCAATTATGTTATGAAAAAAAGTGAAGGATTTTATTTTTCGATGTTGAAAAGTGTTAAAAAATTTGTTGGTCGATTACCGAAGCGTAGAAGATTTGAGGTTTTTTTTAATCACCGATTTATCGAGTATACAACAGAACCGCCGAATACGGAATTATTTTTTTTGTCTCGAAAGCTTTTACACGAAAAGAAGAAAAAAAATTTCCCTTTCTTTTCGATGTTTGTTTGGGCTTGATTTTTGATTTACTCATTTGTCAAACGTACACGAGACGAAAGAACGAGCTCGCTGGCCGCGCAGCGCCGTTCGGAGAACGCGCACCAAACAAACACACACAGGGACACGTAAATACGAGTTTCTACCTGTGCCCCCGAGAGTCCGTGAATATAATACACCGAGCCGAGAGATTCCTACAAGTGGCACATTTCCTGTGCTCCCTTTTCCCTTCGAGAGCGGTCCTCTGGAATTTGGGACGTTTTTCTTTCACGAGCTTCGATTTCCAAATATTCAAGCCGCACATTGGCCAAGCGATTCCGCGCGCATGCCCAGTCCAGCGTTTAAATTACCGTGCCTCTCGACCGGGGAATTTTAACGCCGGGCGAAACGTATTAAGCCAGAAAATAGGGGAAAAAGAGAGAAGGAGATGAAAAAATATCTTCAGTTTTGAAAAATTCTCGAATATTATGGTTTTTTTTTAAGACCTTTGATTATCAAAATACTTTTGAAAGTCTAGTTTTAATGACTTTCGTTTTTCGACTGTTCACAAATAGGTGACAAAGAAAAACAAAAAATATGGGGAAACGAATACAAAAAAATATAACGACAAAACAACAAGATCAAAAAAATCTTTTTGTTTCATTATTTGAAATAAAAACGAAACAAGAAAGAACAACAAAACATAAAAACAAAAATACAAACAAAAAGGCAAAAACAACAGCGAACAGAAAAAAAGGAGCAACGAATTAAAAAAAAAACAAGAAAGCTAAACATTTTTGTTTTATTAAAAAAAAACAACAACAACAATAAAAAAAAAGCACTTGAGATTAATGAATAAATAAAATGAACATAATAATTAATTCAATCAACTGATTAAATAATAAATATCTAATTGAAAAAGATAAATAAATATGTAATTAATGAAGTTAAATATAATAATTAATTGAATACATATATAGTTAATAAAAAGCACAAACAAACAAACAAATAAATAATTCAATTATTAATTATACAACTTCAGTTACGAGCAAACGCGTTTAAACTTAATTAAATACCGTTTTTATCGCAACGACACCACCGCCACGAATGTGAATAAAAAAAATGTTTATAAAAATACCGAAGTTCCGTTCGGTCGTGACGACGCAAGCTTCAAGGTCATCGAAACACCGGGGGCATTATATTCTTCTTCGCTTAATTGAAAAATAAATAGGTTCGAGTAAAAACGCATGGGATCGTAAAGTTGCGCGGCTAATTCGTGGCGCAGACTCGAGCAGCATTGTGGAAACGTTTTATTTTTCTATTGCGTCGCGAGGAAGGTCTCTTTGCGCTCCGACGGGCGCGCGCGGTTGTAAATATAGACGAATATATCCGTGAGCGAAGCTACGCGGGACAAGTATACACAGTTGAATACGTCAGGTGCGCGACCTTCGGCTCAAGATGCCATGTGATCTTCCGATGATACGAGAAATGTGCTCCGGTCCGCTTCTAGACAAATTGCCGAGCTATACATTATTATACCGTTTACGTTTTTTTCCTTCCCGTAATTTTGCCGAGCTTGACAAAACGGCGCCCATCTTCGTCATATTACAAGTCACTAAACAAGGAGAAATCAAGAACGAATTCATTCAAATACGTATTCATGCAAATTCACGCGGCGACGTTCTTAAAATTCGTAAATTTTGCAAATTTGGGTTTTTTTTTGGGTTATCGTCAAGACTGATCAAACGTAACGATTTTTTGAGTGAAAATGTTTTTCAAAATGTACACATCTGAATGAAAATGTTTTTCTTTTTTCTTTTATTTATTTTTTTTCTTTTTCTTTTTTCTTTTAATTTTTTTTTCCTTGATTTTTATTTTGTTTATCATTTCCATTTTATTTATTTATTTATATTAGTGGAGGATTCGGCTTTTAGGTTAGATTAGTACGTTGGTACGTTTTTTTTTTTACGAAAAAACGAACGCAATTGAATTTTTTGAAAACATTAATAAAAAATAAAAATTGAGTAAAATATTGAATGTTAAAGTTATTATTAAAATGATTATTTTCGAAGTAATAAAAATGTCCAACTTATCAATCAACATTTAATGTATAAATAAAAATGTTATTTCTAAGATTATTCATGATTTGCAAAATTAATTAAAACTTCAATTTTTTACATTTTAATGTATCAGGAAATATCCCATTAAACAATCATACTTAAAATGTATACAATTATTTAATATTTTATTTATTACATTTTTTAAATTTCTAATTAAAATAAATTCACATATTTAAATAAAATCATTAAAAATTTTCTAATTATAATTAATTGTTGTAATTTACAGGGTACGCATTTACCGATAAGACAACGACGTTACATTTTTATTGAAACACAACTGTAACTCCGGAATTTAAAAAGGCTCGATACCCAATTTTTTAAAATAAAGTTTTTACAGTTAGTTGATTACGATTAAACGTGAATTCGGAATGAAAACGTAATGTATTCGATTTTGACAAAACGACGGTGTTTCGCCGCGTTTAATTTTTTTTTTCCCTTCTGTATAGGTACATACGCGTATTATCCGTTAATCGTTGATCGTATGGCGCACCAAACATTTTACTCGAGAATTTGCGCCGCCGGCGAGATACGCTCTGTTCGTGCATGCTAAATTTTATGCATACTTTTATGATCCTCCCGTACAGTGGAGAGTCCTCCAGGTCCAGGGACGTGGACGAGCCACAAAAACACGCTTTTAAGTGCGGTTGCATTCTCGCGACTTGTTTCGCTTTTTCTTTTTTCTTTCTTTATTTTATCTTTTTAAAATATTTTTTTTTATTTTTATATTTTTCTCATTCGTTCCCCTCTTCCTTCTTTTGCGCGTCGATTTTTAGCAGGTAGACGACGTGTTTGCACGTGTGTGACGCAACCGAAGCGGAAAGAGAGAGAGAGAGAGAGAGAGAGAGAGAGATAGATGACGATGATAGATTTTATTCTGCCCTAGTAAAAAATCTTTCGGACAATTTGAGTTAAAACAATTTGAAACAAAAATAAAAATATAAAGATTAACGAAACAATAATTAAATATTAATATGACGAAAATTAAATAAACGGAATTTTAACAAAATAACTCCTAAATAAACGCAAATATAATATGAAATAATCAAAAGGCGAAAAAATATACAAAACGCAAAACCGTTCAAAAAAAGAGAGAGAGCATGCCGATAATGATGATGATGATGATGAAGTTTATTATTCCCCAGTTTTTACTATAATAAATTGATAACGTTAATACAAAAAAAAATATAAATTAAAGATAAAGGAAAAACATAATAATAATAATAATAATAATAATAATAATAATATCAATAATACAATATATCAAATAAAGATAATTATGTAAAATAATATTATCACTTAATTTTTTAAAAAATAATTACAATAAGAAAAGAGAAAAATAAAGTAAAATAACTTACGTAATAGAAAATTAAACCAGATAAAAATAAAATAGAAATAATAAATAAAATGGTAATCATAGAAATTAATTGAACGATATAAATATGAGAAAATCGATGAGGCCAATTAACTGGCCAAGGGAGAAAGCGAGAGGGGTAGGGCAAAAGAGTGAAATTGATTGATCGATACATCTTACAATTCCCCGACCCAAACAAACCCAAACAGACTTTCGCAAACTACGGAGGAGCCAAAAAAAAAAATATATATATATATATATACGAAACACAAAATAAAAAAATACAGTGAAACAATAACGAAAACAAACAACATGGCGATCAATATTTTTCGTTTTCATTATTAAATTTTTTAATATCATTTAACAATTGCCAAAACAAGAAAACGAATTAAAATCAAATAATGTAATAAAGAAATTAAATAAACTTTAAACTTTAAATCTGGAAAGTGAAAAACGTAGGGCCAAAGCGAACCTCGATATTTTCCAACGTATCGGAAATTGGGTTGGAGCTTTATTGTTTGAAAGCACGAAGCTTCGTTTATACCTGTATTTCGTGAATAATTTTAATAGAGGCAGTTTCAACGATCGATCTTTGCCCGCGACGTGCAGTTCGGTTTTTGTGTTGGGTTCACTCATTGGATCGGACCTAAGTAATGGACGCCTCGCGTAACGCTGGCCCCGCGAATCGTCGCGTGGTCCTCCGTCCGTGTCAACAAAATTGGAGTCTTTTCTACGTGTCCGTTTGTTTGTGTTTTGTATAACCTCGCGCACACGGGGTGTCATAAATCTCGCGTGTGCGATAGCGATACACGAAGTTTATTGATATCGAAACATTCAACATCCTATATTCTATGTACCGTATATACTCGAGAGATACGAGTATATACAGGGTGGACGATTTAACGTGACCAGGCAAAATATCTCCGTCGCCTTTCGAGTAACGAAAAAAAAAAAAACGTCGAAGGCGATTCGATTAATTTCGAAGTTCTGATGGGATGATGAAAAATACATTTTTCTCAAGGTCATACATTTTCAGTTCTCAAGGTCATCGATACTTTTTCAAATGGGAACACGTGTTTGTGTCCGCTTTTTTTTTCAATTGAAACATCGTAGCCGATATTCGTTTCAATCCATCGATTATTATTCCGTCGCTATACGAGGCCAAATTTGAATTTCATTAAATTTTGTATTTTTTGTTTATATAATATTAATAATGATACTGTTAACAATAATAATAACTAAAATAATCGTTCTGGTTTTTAACAACAATTGTAATAATTATGTAAATAACGAGTCGTGAGAATTAGGAACTAGAGCCTTCACAAATAAACCCAAACGAGAAATAAAATTAATTTATTTATTAAGAAAACAAATAATAAAGGATACAAAAATCGAAAGAAAAAGGCTTCTTAAAATACCTGTTAAATTGTGAGGTACTAATATTTTACAATTTAACAAATAATCGTGTACCTCGCGTTCAAATCTCGCAAGCGAGAGAGAAAGAGCGAAAGATGGAAGGCTTTGGGGGGGGGGGGGAGAAATTGTTTGGAGCTGAAGTCTGAACGTGTCGGTGGACCCAGCAAGACCAACGCGAAAAACGGTGGCGGCGAAGGCCTTTAGAAAGTCCCCAAGTCTCGGCGCAGCGGTTCAACACCGATGTGCCAGCAAAACATGCTAACGCCCGTATCAAAGCGTATTCCCATACAGGTATCAATTTGGTGCGTGTGCGTTTGACTCTTCGGTTCTTCCGCGACGCGTAAACGTTGAGATGCACGCTGGAATATTTAACAGAGTCCCCCCCCCCCACCCCACGCTTTTAAATGTTCAATATGAGCTATTGACCGAAACGACGTTCCACATATGTCTGCGTTGAAAAACAGATTTTCACCAGGTGATTGATTAAAATCAGGTAAATATTTGAAATTAACCGTTTGGTCAAAGATGATGCTGATGCAAATGTCCGTCAAGCTCGATTTTCGATGCGTAACTTTCAGGCTTGTATATATCGAGCCTTTCAACGAGATTTGTGTGATAAAAGGGGGCGGGGGTGAGGTTAAAAGAGAGATTTAATGATTGATTGCGTGACAATGTTTTTTGTGCCCTGAAAATCTACTCGAATCTCGATGAAAAATGCTTTCATCGTTTCACTCGCAATTCTAACCTAAAAAGGCACAAGTTAACCTGCGATCTGTCATTTATTTGGCGTCCGTTGCTTCCTCCTCTTCGATTCAACGAGTTGCAAGCGACGAACGATTTTTTTGAAGTCTTTACGTTAGCTTAATCTCTTAAACGTAATTGGGAGTTATTTAGGCTAGCATGGACACTTTTTTCATCGATATTCCTTGAGCGACTTTCTCAAACGAATTTTTAACACTTACGATCAAACGAGAGCTCCGTCGCAGCTCCGCTGCGATGCCAGTGCTGCTGCCCTGCGGCGGCGGAAGAACTCCCGCTGTGGAACTCCGTGAATGCCCGTCGAAACGTACGCGCATGCGCGACGCGATGAAGTTGTCCCCCGAGGAAGAGAGAAAGACCAACCGGTGGGTGAGCATGTTTTCGTCCACCGCACGGTGTCTCGACGCAGAACTTCACGAACCACGAAATCTTGGAAAGAGAATTAACGACCGTTAGCCCCAAACCTGATTTTCCGTGCGTTTTCATGGTTTCATAAAAACCCATAAAATCGATTTGAAACGACCGTTTATCGTTCGAATCGAAACATTAGACGCCAAACATTTTTTGTTTTTTTTTTTTGTTTTAAGGTTATATTGTACTTGACTTTCCGTGGGGTGCATATTGCAGAATGATTAATCATTTAAAAAGTTGAGCTTCCAACACTTGCATTTATCGTCATTTTTATGAGAATTAAAGATCGATATCTCATTTATGCGAGTGAAATTATCCGAAATTCGATTTTTCGTTATCCATTTTCCAAAAATGTTCATTTCGAGTCAAAAAGAAGTTTGCGAAAAACGTAAAAAAATCGTTTCGTACGGAATATGGAAATTTCGACGTGACATTATCGCAGCATTGAAAATGGCGAGGGACAGTTGCAACGAGAAAAGTTGAGGCGCGTTTGGAGGCCAGTTTTACGATAGCCCGACGAGCGAAGTTACTTCGAAGTCTCGAACGGTAAACGTTCTCGCGGCGTTTCTGTTTTTTTTTTCTTTTCAACGAGCACCCGATTAATATGATCTCAGGAGGGACGCGCGACGACGACGCAGGTGAAACCGATCGGGAATCTCGTATCGATATTCATACCGATACGAGGTATACGTATACGGAGAAAGGATACTTCGAAACCGTCATTTACGCGGATATATCGTTGTACACACGTAAGCCAGGCTGAAAAGTTCTCGGCCCACGCGCTACGTGTCGTCATACGAGTTCGCCCGTGCTTCAAGCCGAGAACTTTTCAGCCTCGTACTTTCTTCAGTTTCGTACACGTAACACGATGAATGGGAGATCCTCACGCGACCGAGCGCTACTTTTTATTTATCGACGTTAATATTGCTATTTTTTGAATTAATAATACACTGCAAAAATGTATTTTTAAATCGAAAATATATTGATAATTTTTCCGTTATACCAATAATACAATAATATAAATAAAATAGAAATTACTTTGGTTTAATTTTATTATTATTATTATTATTGTTATTATTATTAAATAATAATATACATTATTTTCATTCAATTAAAATCTTCACTTAATAATATCAATTATTATCATAATGTTTGGGTTTGTTTATATGCGTTTCTTATCGATATTTTTAAATGGTTGTTTTTTAATGTTTTTTTTTTTCAATTGAAATTTCAGTTTTCATTTATTACGAATTGCAAAATGAAAATGTTTTCCTTTTCCTCAATAAAATTGTGGAAATTCAACGTTATTCGACAAAAATACGAAACTGAATTCGGATTTTACTCGTATTTTGAAAATTCAAGTTTTGCCGATCGATCTCGATTTCTCCTTCTCCAGTTTTCTTTCTAACTTAATCCCATTCCGATCTACGACCAATGTTCCCAATAATTTTCCAATGAAGCGCGATTTTCCAAGACTTTTTTTTTCTTCGCTGGAACGGTGCCCGTCAATCTCCCCGTGTGTTCGCCATCCATAGGCCTCGAATGAGAGAAAAGCGTGAGACACATTCCTGCCTGGATAGCGCACCATGCACTACGAGGGAGAAGATATTCGCGATGTGTTGTAAAATCCAACACATGTTGGTGCCCCTTGGAGTGTCCCAGCCCCCCCCCCCCCCTCCTTTACACTCGTACAATGAACGCACATTCTCATTCCCTCCTCGAACGTCCCAGATTCGCAGTTAAGGCGTCGCGTGTGCGTTCGCGAAAAGAGGTTTTTCGTTTGCGTTTTCTTTTCTATTTTTTTTTTGTTTCTTTGTTTGCTCGTTTGTTTTTTTTTTCTTCTTCTTTCGCTGCCCGTCTTGCATCGAGGTTCGATATGTCGGGGAGTCGGAATTTCACCTCTGCGAATTCGCAACCGCGGTCGATTTTTTTTTTTTTTTCATTCGCGCCTCATTCCCCTCTCGCGATTGACGCGCGTGCGCGAGGAAATCTTTTTATTCTTTTTTCTCTCGTTTTTTTCTTCTTTTCGTCCTACATCTGTTTTGTTTTTTTTTGTTTTTTTTTCGTTTTTCTTGTTCGTTCTGTTTTTGTTTTATTTTCGTCTTTTCGTTGGTTTTGATTTTTTCGTTCGTATTATGCTTTTTTTTTCTTTTTTTTTCGTTCTTGTTTTGTTTTTGTCGTCTTTTCGTTTTTCTTGTTCGAACTTCGCAACTGTTATGACGGGGAAACGTGATGAGGGGTTATGGGTTACGTGGAAGCGAGTGGCCAACGGTGTTTTCGCGAACTGTTGTATGGGTATACGGGCACGTAAGTGGATCGGCCTCAGGTAATGAATATTTGGTTCGTCCACACGCTGAAGCTTGAGGGTTGAGTGAAACCACGGGCCGGACGATTCGAGAACGGGGCTTTAATGGTTCGCGAATTAATGCAAGCTGCCGAAGCTGAATATCGGAGGAACGAGCGAGACTATCGCAAGATCGTTCGGTTTCAAATTGCAAATTTCATCGGCAATGTATGTTCGATTTTTAGTTAATTTTGTTACGCGCATACACGTGCATGAACCTGCGCGTCTTAGCTGCGCGTGCGCGCAGAGGTCTGCGCTTGAAACTCTTGGCTGCGCAGACGCGTGCGCATAAACCTGCGCTTGACAGTTTTGGCTGCGCATACGCGTGCGCAGAGATCAGCGCTTGAAACTCGTGACTGCGCAAACGCGTGCGCAGAAACCTTCGCTTGACACTTTTCTCTGCGCAGACGCGTGCGCATAAACCTGCGCGTGAAACTGTTGGCTGGACGTACACGTGCGCAGCGCGGACTTTTGCGCGCAACCAATGCCTCTAAATTCCTTACGTACCCGAGTATGCCTCGATCGTGGTTGCGCCCACGACGCATTAAGATAACGAGCGCGCAAACGAGCTCGGGCAGAGAACGAAGCTCGGGTTCCAACGACGAACCGTCCAATGACGACCGCGTCAATGAATACGAGACAAGGGACCGCGTCAACCTGCCTAGCTCGCAACCGCGAGAGAAAAGGAAAGACGTAATATCAAAAACAAGAGAAGAGGAAGATGAAAAGAAAAGAAGAAAAAAATCACGTCCCACGAACGTTCTCTCGCGCTTGGTCACTCTCGCTCTCTTTTCCTCCCCACGTCCCATTGTTCCCACTCAGCCGGGGATTTCTCTCTTGCGCGCGCCTAATCAATCTTCCTTGAGTGTCTCATGAAACCCGCGCCTTAATTGCTTTCGACATTTTCATTCATAAATTTTTCTTTCTTTTGTTTTCTTTCGTCCTCTGTAGTCTCCTCACGAGACGAATCGCGATTCGGGGGAAACGCGAATACTTGAAATCCCCTTTGGCTGAGTCGTTATCGCTTGCCATTTTTTTTTCTTTTTCCATAATATTCATTTTTGTGAAATTGCAACTTTTTGGTAAAACTAATTTTTGTTTTTTTTAGTAAAAGCTTTAAATACCTTCGATAAAATATTATTATCTGTAATATCCTATATAAAATATAATATTAATCGTATTTATAAAACACGGTTACGACAATAAATAGCAATAATAATATTATAACAATATAAAATTGATCATTGCATTATTACAATATAATAATAATAAAAATAATGTTATAAAAAATATTAGTAACAATAATAATAATAATAATAACAGTAATCCTAAAAATGAAAAATCAAAATAAAAAACATTTTTTTTCATTTCAATAAAAATTAAAATTTGAGTTTCGATTTGAAAAAGTATCAACTCAACTAACATTAAATTTAAGAAAATGAATCAAATTTTTATTTCAACTTATTTGAAAAAAAAAATTAATAATAAAATAAAAAATACAATAAATAATTATAATAATCTATAAATTAAAATATTATCAATATAGGTGGCGGGATTATTCGGGTCACGAGCTCCCAACTCTCGAGAAAATGAAAACAGCAATGTGTGAACGCATTTCTAATTCACGCAAATTTTTCTCTACTTTCGAGCTTAGACGTAAAACGAGATTGCAAAAACAATAACGACATTGTTCGTAACGATAAAGAGTACTTCATGAATTTTCTCGTTCACGCGGTACCGACAAACATATCGGTTACCCGGTGAAATTTACGATCGTTAAAAAATCAGTCGTTTTTATTTATTTATTTTTTTTACGACGTAAAAAGGAAGATGGATGAGATCCGAGTTGGATTGAAAATTCCATACGATTTTTTTCTCGAGTGTAAAAACAAATGTGTCAGTTCAGTTGGGTCAATTTAAATTTGAATTGAAAATCAAACTGAAAATCGAAAATACATATAATTGAAAAACAATTTCGAAAAATTTGAAATATAATTGAAATCGAAATCTACAGTTTTTTTTTAAATTCCAAACCGAAAATGCAGGTGAAAAAAATAAAATAAAAGCTTAAACAAAAATTATAAGAAGCGAGCCGAGCCACAAAAATGCACGATAAAAGTGTACGATAGCAAAGGTATTTTCCTCTTGAGAATTCAACTCGGAGTAGTCGGGTCTTTGAGAATCGGCTGTTGAAAATTGCTACATTTTTCCCGACTCCCAGACTGATAACGAAGCGCGCGATAACAGGCGTCTACGAAGCATCTTGTATATACGTATTTTCGAATGAATTTCGTAAGTGCTATAATTGTTCTCGGTAACCTTCAATTCCCAAACCTTCACGGAAAAAGTGCTTAAATTCTCAAGATTAAAAAAAAACAACAAGAACAAAATTCATTTATCATTAATAAATGAAAAAAAAAAAAAATTAAAAAAGATAAACTTTGTTTAAATTGTTTCAAATAGAAAAATAACAAAAAAATAAACTTACTCTTAATGAGCGATACTTGCATAATTTTCAGAGGATCCTCTTTGATAAATTATTATAATTACTTTCCAAAAAATTGGAAAAAAAAAAAAAACAAAACAAAATTCAATTTTTTAAAGCTTCGAAGTAGAATCCTCTTGTAAACGATGGATGATGCAACGACTCAAAAGTTTCCCCGATATAGCACGATCGATCATTCGATTCGAAAATATATTTATTTTTTTTTCCCTCATCGAGGCGCTCCCAAGATTAGGCGTACCGTGCCACATTCCACGTTCTCAATTTGCTATGAACGTCACGATCGTCTCTTCCCCCCACCACTCCGTCTCTTTCTCTCTCTCTCTCTCTCTCTCTTCACCTCTCATAACGTATCGTACACAGAAGTTGCACAATTTACATGGAACACTGAGATTCAACGAGGGATAATAATAAAAGGCGTCAGCGAGTCGTATTCAGATAAAGCCATGATCAAATAAACGTCGAGGCATTTAATCAAGCGCGTAATGTGCCTAGGTGATATATATACAGGGTAGACCATTTAACGTGACCAAGCGAAATATCTCCGTTGCTTCTGAAGTAACGAAAAAAACGTCGAAGGTGATTCGTTCTTTTTGCGTTCTCAAGGTCGTCGATACTTTTCCTAATGAAAACTCGTGTGTTTGTTTGTTTTCGTATTTTTTTTTTCCGATGTAATTTTATCCCTCGAACACGAATCAACTATGTGATTCGTCCTGAACCCTTAATTTCTGCGGAAAAATGTCGATAAAATATTCCCGAAAAGTTTTTCGCATTTTTTTGGTTTAATTTTGCACTTTCAGCAAAAACTCGGGTATATTCGTAATCAGCGGAAAATTTCCGATCAAATAGAGCCTTGTGAGAGTTCAAAAACGGAAAAAAAAATTTTTCGTCTTCCCCCGGCCACTTTGCCAGAATCTTGAAAATCACGGAATTTCAAAAGATCGTAGGACGAGCTTCTCTTGTGGAATGGGGATACATTTGGAGGGTTTGGAAAAGGATTTTGCCTGACTTAGATAATGGCGTTGGATTCGTATCGATATCTCGCATAG
>JAPYZI010001745.1:0-29140 GCA_030523105.1 Ophioninae sp. A BG-2022a
TCGATATCTCTTATAGTTTCCCCGGAAAGTCCACTTGAAAAATCGCTAAAAAAAACGCAAAGGGGTATGTATGGAAAAATTTGCAAAAATCGAGGGTCCGACTTTGAAATTCTGTCAAAAATCGAAAAATCATCGGATTTTTATTATTAAAAAAGCGTTTTGAAGAGAAAATCATAACGAAGAGATTGAGCACAGAGTGGAGTGCCAAATCCCAAAAGAAAAGAAGTTATCCATGATTTAGTGAAAAAACTTTTTCCCCCCAAAAGTCGAGTAAATTTTTGGATTTTTAATATTTTTTTTAAGGGTCTATTTCGACGCAACTTTGTCTCCTGAACACGAATATATCATTTATTTTCCCGAAAACCCAAAATTTCTATGAAAAAATTGTAAGAAGCTTCTAAAATCACGATTTTTTTGGCCGTGTGCGGTGCTATCGACGAAAATTCGTTGACATTCGTGATCAGCTGAACATTTTCGATTAAATAGAGCCTTTTAATACTTTTAAAACAGAAAAAAAATGTTCGGTCGGCCCGATCCGAAAGGTCGAGACTTCGCGGCCGAAATCGCGTGCAGGGCGCGCCATCCGTCGGTAGTTACTCGCAGCGCAAAACTCCAAAATTGTAATTACCGGCGTAACGAGGTGCCGCGTCGAAAGGTTTCAGCGTGTTCGTCATTCCCTTAATCCACTCGACTAACAGATTGCAGTTGTTTTCTAATAATGTCGTTTTATTGTTGCTGGCACGAAAGCGCTTCAGATCACACAGGAAAAGTAACGGAGATAAGGGCAAGACTGACAAGTTGACATTTAAACATGAGTTGAAATTCGTTCGAAATATCCTCTAAACAAGACACGTAACAATATACGATGGTTCGAATAATTGCGCCAGAATACCTGAGCTTGCATCGCTTCTCTTGATGTAACTGAAACGTTTTACCCGTTCAAAAATCGATAGTTGGATCGGCAACAACGATCGCGTTTCATTTTGCCTTTCAAACTGATTTGAAGAACATTGAAGTAAATTCATATTGGTGAAGTCGCGATGTATAGTTAATATTGTTAAATGATTAAAAAAAAACGCTGATCCATAAAACCCGATAGTAGCTCGATCACGATCGGTACACATTAAAAACACGATCTTCGTTTAGTTTCCTGGGCTGGTGAGAGCAACGGTGGCGTCGGATCGGAACGACTGTCTCACAGTTTGCCGGGAAGTCCGGCCGATCGAAAGCCCAATTTTGAAGTAATCGGAAGCGCCGAAAGTCTCGTCGGTCGTGTGAGTAACGACTTCATTGAAAACTAGAAAATAGGACTATAATTACGAACCAATGGGTTCCCCGATGGAATTTTTTTCTCGCAATTTTATAAAAAATCTCCCTTTTGCTCCCAAAATTTGTCCGATTTGTTAAGTGAATCGAGACTTATTGGAGAAGTCTGGAACAAAAATATTACCACGTTACTCCGAAATTTCCCAAATTTCTCGGCATTTCTCTAAACGTTCCCTCTTTTTCAGCGAAATTTTTGAATTCAAGGAAATACTGAGAAATTAGGAAAAAATGCTAGTAGGGTTGTTATAATAAAAAGAATTCCATAACGGATATTATTGGAGCGAAAATGAATCTTTGAGACGTGTCGTAACAGGTACTCGTGGAGCAGGGTCTTGGAAAGTATTGCGATCCCGATTTCGTGAGATACACATCGAGGGAGATGCAGGAAGCGTTGGACATGACTAGGGAGGAGATGGATCGTGCGGCGCATCAGTTGCTCCTTCAAGAGAGACGAGGTCAACCGTTGACCTTCCAGTTACAAGAGGGGATGGATAATCAGTGGAGCGACCCGAGTCAGCAGCAGGAACAAGGTGTCAGAGAGGTTGCTTATCAGCAATTACGCGAACAGCCGCGCTCGTTCGAGCAGCAACAACAACAGCAGCAACAACAGCAATATCGTTATCAGCACCCTCCATCTTAGCAACGCGAATGACGCTGATGGCGTCACACGTTGAAAAATTAGTTTAAATTTCAATACCGACTAGTTTTGAAAATCACAACTCGCGTCATATTACCGGTTTAAAAAACAAACAAACAAACATACATAAGGGAAACTCACATCGCGTCGTGTGCTTTAAAGTTGTATAAAAGTATATTTGAAAATATGTGTATACGTACGTACACGCACATTTGCGAATAGCCGTTAAAGGGTTGTTCCTAAATTTTGTACATGTTGTAAAAAAAAACATTCAAAGCTAGTCCTACTACCGACACAGTCAACACGCGCACACTTTGTACGCCACGTACCATTTTCGTACAATCGTTGATGGACTGTGTATATCTCTGTGTGGGTACGAAAGAATATACGTGCGAAAATATATAAACGCACGTATGTATATTAGGGTGGTTCAAAACAATCGGAATTCTTGTCAAACTCCTCCGTTCGGTATTTGGAATAAGGTGAAAGACGACGTCTGGTGAAAGACGAGTCCTTGAGATTACTACTCGGAGGTCCCTTATCGCGGTTTTCTATTTCCCGTTCTAATACACGGACGAAAAACATTGGTGTAAATATGAATATTAAAGTCTCGTATAATATTTGACTGAACGTCTAGTTTCACCTTATTGCAAGTACTGGATGGAAAAGATTGAAAAAAAGAGCCTCGATTTTTCTTCCAACCTCCCTAATGTCTATGTACGTGGAATTATGTATGGAGCATCCTATAACGATTCAGCCACTGAAATGAAACGTTTTTTTTGGTTGTTCACAGCTCAAGATATGGCCACAAATTGTTATATATCTTCCAATCGCGTAAACCAATTACGAGGAATACTCGTGTACACAAATGAACATTTTTAATCGCTCGTCGACTAATGATTTTAGTTACGACCCGAAAACTTTTCAGAGTAGAAATGTGTGTTTTCGTTTCGTTTCTAAGTCCTCTGAAAAAGCACATACGTTCGTGAACATTCTCCAAGCCCCGATCAAACCTGAGCATTTTTAAAAATATTGGGTCTTTTAATCGACACGGAAAGCCACGTGTGTGTGTATATATATATACACCCACACGCACCAGTAAAAGTGGGATATGCATTCGCAACGAACTATAATGCAACAAGTATTCTAAAGACCTCGATCTTCGTAATATTGTGTAGAGAATGAAAAGAAGAAACACGAACAAACGTCCGGATAAACTAAAAGAGCAAAAATGGACGCTCCATCGAGTTTTTAATTTTTTCGTTAAACACTCCGGATTTTTCTATTGTTCCTCATCGTTTCATAAGACAAGAGAGTGGGGAGGAAATAACGCCATGATACTACTGTCTGACAAAGAGATGAATAATCTTACCGATATTATTACTGCTGTATCTCTTCTTCTATTCGAAAGAGATAAAATTGTGAGAAGATATAAACGCTACCCATTTCATTGTACGCATATAATTATGCAACTACACGTCGTAGTATCGCGCGCACCATTTGTTACTAAAATCACATTTATTAACGCATACTTGATTATTTTGAGCTATACATATATACTATTGCGGACAAAGAGTTCGGGCAGTGATTTTTCGTTGCTGAACTGACAACCTCGCAAGGATCTCCGCTAGTGAAAAGTGTGGCGCGGGAAGCCTCCTTCGTCTTTATTGGAAAGTTCAGAAGAAAAGCATCCGCATAAAGCTGTTGACGATTTTTTTCGTGAACAAAAGTTTCATAGCGTAAATTGTATTAAAAAATTTTGAACACGGATAAAGAAGACTTCTCGCTGGGCTGGGTGCTGGGGGGAGACTCGCAATATTGGTGGATCAGCCGCGAATAATTGCCTGAATAACTATTTGTCCGGACCATGTGTATATATATATCATGGTTTTCGACATCACATAAAATTATTATAATTATTATACACTATGGATTATAACCGTTATTACTGTCCTTAACGAAGATTTTAAGAGAAAATAACAAGTGCCTAAGTATCTATAATAACTTATTTCGGACCAGAGAAGATCTTTATTAATAAAATATATAATAGTTAAAGTATATTAATATGATTGATGAATTACTCGATACGTAAGCGATTGCATTGGGTATATACAGGAGGTCTAAGTGCATTTCTCGCATACTCCTAGACACATAGTGAGGAGATGCTAATAATGCAATATATTTCGGTAACGCAATATCAGTTTCATTGAGTATTCTTACGGGAATCTGCAACGGATACGACGAATCTTAGCATCGGGTGACCGAAGGTAAACCGCAAACTAGATTGAAAATCAATATTGAGCCGTTGGTCTCGTTGTTCATTTTTAATCAATCGGCTGATCAATTTTAAGAATCAGTTTTCATTTGGCGAAACACAATGCACTGTTCTTACCTCAACGAACCAAGACTCCGAAATGACACAGGGCTGCGAGTGCCTATAATTGGAGAACAAAATCTTTGTCGAAGGCAACGAAATGCCCGATCAAGGGCGTTTGCTCGATCGTTCGTCAGAAAATGTTTGGGAATATTTGGCATTGTTTGGGGTCCCTCCGTGTAAATTATTCAGTGATAACTGCTGGCGGAAATTGTTCTTTGATGACCTTTTTAAAAAAAATGTTGCGTCGAGTTATTTTTTTCGCTGAATCCTCGCGTCAACGCGTTTGTTCACACTGTTCGACAACTAGTTATTGTTGTTTCGTTTGCCGCCTTGTGAGGTAAAACTGCGTTAAAAACGTCGTCTATTGTGATTGCAAGTTATGCAAAAATAGGAATGTTGAAAAGAGAATGACTGCAGGAGTCGTCTTGCAGATTAGATCTTACGTTGTTGACGGTACAGCAGACCGAATTATTGAAACGAATTTAGGGAAATGATAACTCGAGGAGTGAGTTACGCGAGCGAACAATTAAGCGGAACGATTATTACGTGGAAGGTTAACCATTAAGGAGATAGACACAAGCAGCGCTGATGACCGTGAGAATCATTAGGAAACATAATTATATACACTCAATTTTATCGTACTTGCTTTTCGACGTTGTCCTTCTTGTATTTACGATGTACTATCTAATGTCTTTTTATACTATTGTAAAAAAAAGTGTTTACAGGTTAAACGAAGGGGAAAGATCAAGATCCGTAGCGATCATAGCGGATGTTTGAAGAAACACATAGGAAAAAGAAAAAACGAGCACGCGAGCGCCATCTTACAATCCAGAGATACAGCACACTCGCGTGCAAAATGTATAAAACTGTGATTAGAAACGAAACTAAAACAAAGAAAGAAAGATAAACCGCGATGAACCGAAAAACTGTACGGGAGGAAAAAAAACGTCGATCAATAGCAAAACCTTGTTCTTTAAGTATCCTTGACAAATGTGCTCCACACAAATTTTACACAATCGTTGTGTTTTTTTTTCAGTAGCGCACAAACCCAAGAGATGTCGGGCCTCACACTCAAACGAAAAAAAAAAAAAGACTTTGAACACGGAAGACATTATAAAAATATACGTTCGATTAATAAAGCTCGCCCTCCAGGTTCAATCTCTCCTTCCCATCCCCCTTAAGAGAAGAAAAAGGAAAGCGATAAAAAAAATCAACCGACCAAATATCACTGACGAGTGCCTGATTGTCCACGATATAATTCTTTCCTTGATCCAATTTGTATCGTCGCGCGTAAGTGCGAGCTCGTAATATTACCGCGTTCACAGTTACCAATACGGGAAATACAGAAAATGCGAAAAACATTAATTGGCATCTTTTTTCGACGATTAATATATAATTGTCAAAACACAAACACGCGCTTAACCTAAAAGTCGCTCGATTATATTTGCGCACAAAAAGTATACGATAAAATGATTGTCGAGCGACGTTGGGAATATTTATACTTTGAGTTGAAACGATTGAAACAAAAACTACACACGGAAACTGTAATCTGCCTGTACGATTACTCATAGCGTATCAACAAAATGACCGCCGCTCTCATTCTGAATACCCGCGTGGTCAAAAACAACAACAACAACAAAATAACGAATTTGCGAATTCAAATTTGCGGTCAATAATTTACACATATTTTCTTAAATAAGCGGTTATTGTTATATCCAAAGGACGCGTTTATACGCGTGCACAAAACGATGTAAAAAAATAAGGGTCGAATTAGAGAAGGGGTTAAGAGATAAATATCCGCGTGACCACTGTTCAGCTTAGATTATTGTAAATAGGCGAAATTACATAATACGGTAATTTATCGAACTATTAGCCAATTTTTTCGATTTATTTAGTTCTATAAGTGACAAAGAGAGGTTGAGAAGAAAAAAGAACAAACTTTCGATCGCGTTAGATTATGTAAGTCGGTTATAACGTGTAAATTCGTTCAACGAGGATTTATACAGAGCGATGTATAACGTGTACATTTTATTCGAAGCTCTATATTATATATATGTATATAAACCATACATATACATATATATATATATATATATATAATATAAACTATATCGCTCTCATTTATCCTTTTGCACGAATTAAAACCGAGGATCGCAGATTAAAATGTCAATACAGACTTTGTCATGGCGGCGTTCGCGATGAGAGACGGATAAGTCGAATGATTATGCGAGGAATAAAGTGAAAGTTTGTGGAAGCAATGATTCTGCCAAATAGAGACGATTTAACACGGAAGTTTGTTGTGTTGCTGTTGTTGTCGAGATTGTGACGAATTCAACAAAAAATATATGAGTTTCAAGAATCTCAATACACGAGCGTTATTTTTTTAAATTCTGATTTATCAATTAACAGTCGATTCGGTACGGTAGATTTTTTTAATGCTCACGTACATCTCATAATGCAGTAGAGATGCAACGCCTACACATGCTTGCTAGGATTGTCGAAATCATTAATTTCATCGTATCATACGTATATTTCTATTATTTTACATAACAATATACAGACGGTGTACACGCATTGTTTGGTTGGGTATACTGCATTTTGCCGAAAGGGACTTACGTTCACGTAGAAGTACATCGCCCTTACTTTCTCGTTCGCTTTAGTTTTCGTAGCAAAGACTTTATTCGAGCTGACGCTTCCGCGGGAGTTGGTTGTCGCCGACAGAAAAGGAAAAGAACAGAAAAAAACGTAAGTGTGGTTCGAGCGAGATTTGAAAGAATCAACTAAACGGATGAGAAAGGGAAACAAGGAACAAAAACGGAATACATTGGCTACTATTTCATAACTTGAGCTGCTTTTTTTGCCTTGATGAGTTCCACGAGTTCCTGCAAAATGAAATCAGTAACAATTCATATTTTTGAGTGATGGCGATTAGCTGAAAATGCACTTAAGTATCTTGTACATCTTTGGACAGTCGTAAAAAGGGCTTATTCTGGGATTTAAAAAAATACTAACATAGCAATTGAGATCAGGATTGAAAGGTTTACTTTATATATGGGTTCTCTTCATTGTTTCATTGGTATTTTTCATCCCAGAAAAGTCGTTTTTCCCGATCATCCAAACCTTCATAAAACCGTCAGTACAATTCGGAATACGATCGGGGTGAATGAAGGTTCTAACCTTGTATCGTCTCATGCACTCCTTTTTCGTTCTCGTGGGTATGCAACTGGCAATCTGATCCCACCTATCGGCAACGGGTGCGGAATAAGTTTTGAGAGCTTGTTCCAAGAGTTTTTGTTCGGCGGGTGTCCAAGGCTGTGACGCAACGATAGTTGGTTGTTGTTGTTGTTGTTGGGGTGGCGCTTCGTCTTTCCTGACTTCATCGGCAGTGCCGTTTGATATCGGGTTATCAAGACGCTCCGTAAAAGCTGGCATTCTCTCGTCAATGGCTTCTTTGCTCTTTTTCTCGGCAACAAAGTTGTCGTAAGCTTTCTTATTGGCTTGCTCCTTAAGACTCGATTTGCTGAAGTCGGTCGATTGTAAATCCTTGGCTTTTGCTAAAACCTCTTTCGCGTCACGTTTAACCCCGTTCGCCGAATTACCGTGTTGATTTATGAAATTAGCGACGACCTCCCACCGTTGATTAGTGCCAGCGGGGAATAGATTTACGGCTTTAATGAGTAATTGCAAATCGTGCTCGCTCCAAGGCACCAAATGTGCTTTCACTTGTTTCTCCGGGGTTGAGCGTGGATCGTTGTTTGTTACACCAACTCGTCTCTCTGCTTCCATTTTCTTCTCAGTTTCCGTCACGATGTCGATGAAAGCTTTTCGACCGTTAGCTTGCAGATCTTTTATCGCCTCTTCGAGTTGGGCGAGTTTGAAGAGCTCGCAAATTTTTTCCACGCTCTCCATATTTCTTATACTCTCGGCCGGAGTCTCGGCGAAGTAATCTTTACTTTTGCACAAATCACGCAACGCCTTTCGCTCTTTCTTCAATGCTTTTTTCAGCGTTTCCCTTTCCTGCTTGAGGACGTCGTTCCGCGCTTTTTCCTCGGCATCGCGTTTCTCACGTTCTTCGCGCTCTTTTGCCGCTGCCTCACGAGCCAATCTCTCCTCCTCTTGCTGACGCGCCTTAGCCGCCTCCTGTTTCGCCCTCTTCGCCGCTGTCTTTCGATCCTTGTCCTCCTGCTGGAATTTCCTTATCCTCGGATCGGCGTTGTAGGCTATATCAACGAGAGAGCGTATCCTCGCCATTTCTTCTTTCTTTCGTTTGGCCCTAGTCGCCTTGTTCTTCTTCTCGATCCACTTTCTCATGTCTCGGCTGCGAAGAAAACATTCGATACAAGGATGCTCTTGCGAACCGTGAAAAAAAGTAACGCCCCTACGTTCGGATACTTACTCTTGACCGCTCTCTTTGTCCTCTTCGTCGAGGTACGAGTATTCGCGCCACGATTCAAATTCGTACCAGAAGGAGTAAAAGCGCTCGACTTGATCGCGCGAAGTATTCGGATCGCCCAATTGAGGCACTGGCTTCTTGACGGACCATCTGGCATTCTCCTCGAAGGCACGTCCCATTGTTTCGTAAAAATTATTTTTGGCATCTTTCTCGTCTGGCAAATCGTCGCTGAAGTGAGAATCAACGCTGTCATAACTGCGTCGCTTAACAGGATTGCCGAGCATCTCCCAGGCTCTCGTTATACAAGTAAAATAGTCATCGTCCTCCCTTATCTCTTCGCCCGTTGCTTTTCTCTTGTCAGGATGATGTTTCAGGATCTTTTGTTTATCTACGAATGAATTTCGGTTGAGGCAAGTGATTCTAGGTTTCCTCGAGTATCTAAGCTTTGTAGGTAATTATGGGAACTTGTGGAAAACATCTTAATTTCCACCTGTTTGATACACAGCTGTAATGTCTGTTACGAAGTAAAAATAAATTCACAAATAAACACATCTTCTACATGCTTACAGGCTCTCTTGATCATATCCTCAGTGGCTTTGTGTCTAAATTTCCTGAGTCCCAGTACCGCGTAATGATCCTGCTCCTTCCATTCCTTGGGATCCAATGAGCGCAAATAATCCAAATCATCTTCGAACTGATCCTCCGGATTTTCTTCGTCTCCGGACGACTCGGAGACCTGACCAGTTTCAGTATTCCTTTCGAATTGGGTTCTCAGTCTCGTATGCGCGGCGGCGTGCAGTACTGACGTTCCAACGGCTTCGAAGTATACCTTGCGCAGTGCTGATCCCAAAAAGAGAGATCCGGCATACGTAGCGAATGATCAATTTTACCATATTCTTCGAAATTAAAAAAATATTTTACCATGTATGCTTTTGACGAAAAAAAGATCGTCGGAAAATATGAAATAACGCTTTTTTTTAGTAAATAATGACGATTGGAAGAAAAGTTGATTCGACTTGTTGATAATACATTTTCAGATTTTTTCACATCGCTAGATTTTCTAGAATTTTATTCCGGCAAATATGAAAAACTGGATATGCGAGTGTTTTCTCGCGATTGTGAGGCTAAAATATAACCTACGTTTTCCGCATACGAAAATGCATAACCTTTAATACTTATGTTACTCACCGGATATCGTGTTGAATATAACGCATTCACCCATTTCCACAGTTTGTGTCATTTTGTAAAGAATAATGCGGCAAATTTTTTTCCACCAAATATATGTAACAAATAGCGCAAATTCGCGCCCTACGAGCTCACGGTCAAAAGAACGAGGACACTCGAAGCATGGGCAAAATGTACCGCTCGGAAAAATGTTTTCAGCACACCATGCACGTTTGGCTCCCTCCACTCTTTCGCCGTATTTAATTTTTCACGCTACCCGCTTGCGTTGTACACGCGCGGTTTTTCGTTAAAGGACCGAAGCTTTTTTTATAATGTCAGTTTAATTTGCTGTTCTCTTTTTTTTTTGTTTATCGATACTAAAGATCGATTTTTTTCATTAATCGATCAATCATTACGTTGAGGAATAGCCTCAACTTCGAAGCTACTGGGTGATTGGACGCTGCGAATAAATATCGAAGCGTCAAGAAAGATGCACTCGCGTAACCGGAAAGACCTATTTGATAATTACGACCTATAGGTGTGCTTGGTTTGAAAATAGTTTGAACAGTCCAAACATTAAAATCTTTTTATATCCGTAATATAATACGAAGGAGGTAATATTAATAAACGCTATTTTTAAATTTCTAGATGACGCTTTATCGCGGCGACCTCTGAAGAATATTTTACGGCGACTTGAGTAAGTTCACGCTATAATGAACGTCCGAAGTAAACCGCGGATTTGGACTGAAATTTTTTTTTTCTTCTCCAATATATGGTTAGCTTCTCGGTGATTTGCCAGTCTGAAGATTGGCAATGCCCACACTAGTTCGTTCCTAGTTTGGTAGGAAGAATGTTGGCGTTGCGAATTTTAGTAATTTTCATACTACAGCGCTACGGGAGTAACCCAAACTTGAAGTTTGATGACCGACCGTCGGAATATCAGAAAATCCGTGATAACCATGACTCCGCGTGTCTATAATACAACGAGGCTCATTAGATGGCGTTTGGTGTTCCTGGCGACGAATCGACGCGCGATCCATCGTGCGAGCACGCGACACTGATGGGCCATGTGGTTTGAACGAAGGAATTCAAGAAAGTTAATGTTCACAAGTAGCCTTCGTTAATCAAGAGACCAAAAACAAAATGTCGTTTTTCATAAGAAACACCCGAGGTGGAGTGCCCAAAAGAAAGGTAATTACAGATCCATTTAATTCCAATGAAGTTAGCGTTGGAGGTTAGGTTTTTTCCGTATTTTGTTTATCCATCTCGTCATCCCAAGACAAAATATTACTCCAAGTATATTCTTCCGAATTCAATCACTTTTATTTCTCGATTGTTCATGCGGTTGCCAGTCCAATGGCCACATCGCGAAGAATTTCGCGAGCGACCCGAAAGGCAAGAAGTCAAGTCGGAAAAAGTACAACGCCGATGATGACGAGAGTATAGCAAGTACCGACGAGGAGTTCGCTGAAGAGAGGGCGGAAAAGCAACGCGAGTTTTCGGAATCGTCAGACGAGGATCATGAAACCGCACAGGAAAAACGTCTGAGACTGGCCAAGAAGTATTTGGCAGAGATAGAGGAAGAAGGTTGAATAGATTGTAATTGACGAGAGTCCGTTGCCGCGTTTTTCTTATCACTTATCGTTATTTATCGTGGATTTTTTCACAGAAAGAGACAGAGCAGAGTTCGAGGAAGGAGCAGTGACAAAGAGGTTGCACGAGGAGTATTTGGAGGAGAAGGGTCGCTTAAGGAAGACAGTCGCCTCCGAGTACAGTGGACACACAGATTTATTAGAGCTGCGTTGCAAGGATCACCGAGACTCTATCACGTGTCTGTGTCTGTCCAGCGACGGACGTTTTGTATTTTCCGGCTCAAAGGACGGCACTCTCGTCAAGTGGGCGTTATCAGACAGGAAAAAACTCAAAGTACTCAGAGGCAAGAGAAAATCCGAAGAAGGAATCAAGAATGTCCGCTGCATAGCTATCAGTACGGATGGTAAATTTCTGGTGAGACGATCGTTGAAGCTTGAAACGATTGCATATACTTCTATCGTTCTCCGCTCTCATAGAATATTTTTCACGATAAAATGAACAGGTCGTCGGTGACGCCGCTACTAAGAGTATCAAAGTATTGTCCAGCGATGATTTCAAATTGATCAAAGAACTTCAGGGTCACAGAGCTCCGGTCAGCGGGTTGGTCTTCCGCAGGGACACTCACACCTTGTACTCCGCATCTGAGGATCGGAGTGTCAAAGTTTGGAATTTGGATGAAATGGCATACGTCGAGTCTCTGTAAGTTTTCAATTTATCATTTCTCATTATTATTACTTTATGATCGTTATCATAACTATTAATCATGCAGTAACGGTCAAATAACTATTTATAACAATTGATCTTGTATATTAATGAAACATGTACAATACAATAAACTAATAATAATAACTGTATCGTGAATGTCATGAATAATAATTATTATATGATTTAATTAATTGAATTCTTAAAACGTATGATGAAACTTGTATTAATTAAATTATTCCAAATAAAATTGAATTATTAATTACTGTATAAATATAATTATTTTTTTCACAGCTTCGGTCATCAAAACGGTATAACGTCGATAGACGCTCTCTCACGGGAACGAGCGATCACAAGCGGGGGTTACGATCGATCGATAAGAATTTGGAAAATCGTTGAAGAGTCACAACTGATCTACAACGGTGACGGAGCCAGCATCGACGTTGTGAAGCTCATAAACGAGGAAAACTTTTTGAGCTGCGGGGATGACGGCCAGTTGTGCCTGTGGGGCTCGATGAAGAAAAAGCCGCTGTGCACCGTACCCGAGGCTCATGGCAGAGACGAGACCAACGGACAACCAATGTGGATATCGAGCATCGCTACTCTTCTAAATACGGACCTGGTGGCATCGGGTAAGCACGAATCATTTCATTCCAGTTACTAGTTTGCAAAACTCTTCTTTCAGTAGGATTTCAGGATCTCGTTTGATAAAGTCTTAGTTTTCGTTTCTTTTTTTTTTTTTTCGCAAATTGGTGCAACACTTTTTTCAGCTGAATTTTATGGCTATTTTATTTACGGAGTGGAATAGCTACGTTGAAATTTTTACGCTCGTTTGAGTGACTGAAATTTACTAAATCAATTATAGTGAAACCTCGTTAATACGTTTCTCACTTGTACGTTTTAATCACTTATACGTCAAACTCCTTTAACCGGGCGAATTCCATTTGTAAAGATGGTAATGAAGTTTCAGTTCTACATTTCCCACTTATACGTTTTTCGCACGTATAAGTCATCAATTTTATTCCCCCGCGTGAATTTGCGATTTGCTTTCGGTTAATCACGCGTGATATTCTCTGCCGAGGAAAGTGTCGCGTGACTGCTCTGGACTGCGTTTTGATATTCTGTTTACGGTTAAGCGAGGTAGTCCGTGCAAAGGCTCGAAAAATTGCGTTGGCTCATTATTCAATTATTAGCAATCAAATTGTCTATTGGAAAAACAAAGATTAACATAATAGAGGTACTACCATTTAACCCTTATCATACTTTATTTCATTCCGACGTTATTCTCACTCGTACGTCGTATTTGACGCGACAGCTTGAAAAACGTACAACTGAAGTTTCACTGTACTCGAATTTGATTCTTT
Source organism: Ophioninae sp. A BG-2022a (assembly GCA_030523105.1). Lineage (NCBI taxonomy): Eukaryota > Metazoa > Arthropoda > Insecta > Hymenoptera > Ichneumonidae > Ophioninae sp. A BG-2022a. The sequence continues at coordinate 13,557 of JAPYZI010001745.1, forward strand.
CGAAACGATTATTTCTGGATGAGAGGTTTCATACCGATGGAGATTTAGTTCCCGATTGTAGGGCCCTTTTGGATAAGAGCTATCTTTTCTTTTGTAATTTCAAGCAGGCTCGAGGGACGGGGTCGTCAGACTATGGCGATGCGGCGATTCCTTCAAGAGCCTGACGATGCTGTTCGAGGTAAAGTTGATCGGTTTTGTGAACGCTATGGCGTTCACGCCCGACGGGAATAATCTCGTTGTTGGGATCGGACAGGAGCACAGAATGGGAAGATGGTGGCGAATCCCGGAAGCCAAGAACCGAATAGTCGTTGTACCTCTGACTCGCAACAAACACAGCCAATAAACACTCTCGTACTGTTAAACACTTTACATATACTTAATATTTTTTTCATAAATCGAAATTGATAAAACGTTCTCGCTCTTTTCGTTCTTTCGTTTCCCTTGGTGATTCCTCGGTTCTTTCCTCGTTGGATATTTGTTATTTCATAATTTGAAATGCTTCGTTTCGTTTAGGATATAAAATAGGACGTCATTTTCACAAACAAACTTCCCTCGATTTGTGCGAATTAAATTCATTAATCGATAGGTTTATTCCTCTAATTAAGTTCAGTCTAATTGTTTCATCATCAATGTCACGATAATGACGCAATTTTTATGCGACTCGTCAATTGATTTATTCAATTGCTTCATTATTGGGTCGAGTACGTAATAATTCCACGAAATTGAAATATCGGGAATATTCATTTCCCAATAATTAAGCTGAAAGTTGACATCGTTAATTATTGAAAAAACGGATTTATCAATAATCGAACGTAAATTGATTTTTGCTCAGATAATTTCAACAGCACAGTTGTAACGATGCAAAATTGTCAAATGATTTTTTATGTTCCAAAAAAGGCGAAGGGTTCGAATACATCGTTCGATAAAACGCGTTGGTCGATTTTTTGACGGAAAAGATTTCGATGGAAAAATGAAATTCGTGGGTGGTGAATGAAATGAAAGAAATATTGGTCCACAGTACAAGTATTTATTTATTCTGTACAAAAGTCGAGTTATAAAATATTATGTCCCATTTTTTAGGTCTTGTTCTTAGTCTTGTATACCAATGCCGTCTGGAGTTCGTATAACAACAATACCATCGTACTGAACCCGCGTGCTTGTTACAAAGCAAAAAAAAAAATTATTAAGAGAAAGCGAAGGAAAAATCAAGTGGCGATTTTTTGCGAGTGCGACGCGATTCTTGTCTCATTTTTTCTTCATTTTTTTGTCTTTTTTTTCTGAATTGTAACACTTTTCGTCTTTTCGAGTTTTCTCGAATAGGCCGTAAGGATCAAGCACGCGAGTCCATTTTCCGCAAAACGCCTTCGGGCTCGCGCTCTATAATACCATCAGACGACAATATATGTTTTTTTTTCCTTCACATATCTTAGTCACGTTTAACAATCAGTACACCATAAGTATCGTAATTTCTTTCGTATCATTTTTTTTCTCTCTTCGGCCTACATCTTCTCTCTCTCTCTCTCTTTCTTTCATTCTCTCTCTCTCTCTCTCTCTCTCTCTCTCTCTCGAGAAACGAAGAAATTCACGCCTCCGTTGACGAAGTTTTCTTGAAATTTTCGCAAAATCTGCCGATCGCGTTGTCGCTGATGATCGTTCGTTTCTCGTCGTTTGCTCTTCTCTCGGATTTTCTTCGATCGTCGGTCGACCCAAGCGACGGACGGAATACACATTTTTTCGTGTCGCAATTTATATATATTTTTTTTGGTTTTTTTTGTCTTTCTCATCAACGAGCGAGCTTACCAGTTAACGTCGAGTCTTCGATTACTCTTAGCAAAGATAACTCGGCGTAACGGGCCTAACTGGACTTTAACCCTTCGATACTCGTAATGTACCAAAATGCCCGACTTTTTTTTTTTAGAACGCACGAGCGTTTCGTCGATTTTTGCGAAAACTTCTGACTTTTTTCGACGCACGTAAATCGAATGAAAAACCAATCGAAAATATTCGACAAGTTGGTATCGTTTCCGAAAAACAAAAATCGAGTTTCTCTTTGCCTCGTTTATAATAGGAAATTTATTTGAATTTGTCATTTTTGTGAAACAATGTATTTTTAAATCTCGAAAACGATTGAATTTTTGGGATGATTATCAATTATTGGAAAATATTTCGAAGTCGAAAAAAAATCGGTATTCTTCAGGATCGATCGGTGAAGAGCTCAGTTACGAACGATCGTAATTTCGCGACGAGAATGTTTGTTTTTTTTCTGAGACACGGAGGCGTCGAAAAAAAATGAGTAAAATCGAGTTCCCGTTGGATGGGCCATCCCGAAAGTGCGTCAAACGGTGTGTATGTGTGTGTGCATTCCTCGATTGGAATCTCGTGTCGATGCACGTTTCTTCCGTTTCCCCCGATCTGTGTCCGGTTTTGTTTATTCCCTTGGATTTCTCATTAATTCGCGAAAAATTCCATTGATCATTCGTGCGTTTGTATTCGTGTGACGTCTATGGCAATCTCGCCTCTATTATGTACATGATACGGGTATGTACATCAAATGGACTAAATCTTTCATTATATCACTCCCCCTTCGACTCCCCCGTCCTCCCTTTCATCAAATGGCCCTTGAATCTCGGCTTCTTTTTGCTCGCTCTCCGGAAATTTTTTACGACGAAAAGAGCGTCGTATCGTTTCGCGTATATTCGGCACCTGAGGGGAAAACAATATTCATCGAAATTACCTTTTGTAATTTTCGATCGAAGACGTTGCCTAGTTTAGAACATTTTTTTTCGTGAAAACTTTTTTCCCTTTCAATATATATGCTTCATAGCAATATTTTTTCTTTTTTTACTCGACCATTAAATTCCAGTAAAAATCGATTAAATGAAATTGCAGCTTTTTTTAAACGTAGGCGAAATTTACGAAATGTCACGATTTTTTCTAGTTTCGTTTTCTGCTTGTAAACGCTTTTTCGTGAGGTTTTTATTTATCAAAAAGTCTTTTATTATTATTTTTTTGAATCAAGCCGAATTTAAGTTGATTTTAAGAGGTTTTTTCATTGTCTTCGTAACTAGTGGTAATTATTGGCAATTCTCCACGAGAAAAAGCCCCCTCGTGTCCCGAAAACCGCGTTCTCCCTTCGTTTTCATCCCGTCCCCTTTTTGTACTAACAACAATAATAATAATCTCAGAGCGATACTTTCGAGGCTTGTTCCGTGTATGAGTGTACGTGTGTGGGCAAAAAACGCGTGAGTGCCAAAAAACGGCGAGGCTGAATTTCAAAAAGTTACAAACGAAAGCAACAAAAAAAGAGACAAATAAAACGAACAAGTGACGAACAATATTTCGATGTCGAAGAAGAAGAAACGAAAGCAAAGGAAGAATCTGATCGATTCTCGTTCGACGAACAATTTTACTTTCTTTTCATACTATCGACATAATTTCCCTATACCGATATACGTATACGATATATCTATTACAATATGGTTTTTTTTCTTCTTTCATTTTTTTCAATCTCTCGTGCAAACGGTTGCGATGGTTTGCAAAAGTTTCATCGTCGCGCTCATTTGCTCTCCCTTCTTCCATTTCTTCGTGTGTGTGTGTGCTTCTTTTTCTTCAATTTTTTTTCTAATTCATTTCTCATTAACTGCAAGAGAGTTTTATTTTTAGCTTTCGTGCAAAATGCACCTGCATGAGGGTGATTGATGTACTCGGTGTACCTGTGTGTATGACGATCGTGTCCATATGTAGAAATATATATATACAGGGTGTGACGTAAATAGTGGTCCCCTATGAAGGATTCGATATACCAGATAGTTAACTGTAACGTATTATTATTTTAACCATTCTTATCCAAGGGTTCCCAAAAAAAATATATATATATATTTCGTGAAACATGATTATTTTTTATGGATTGTATTTTAATAACGCCACCAGCATTTTTCACGATTGCTCTATTATTTCAGCAGCATAGAACAGAACTTGAAATGAAAAAATAATGGATATTGTTGAAAGTACAGCCAATTTTGTAACAAAATATTATAAATTCGTAAAAAAAAGAATTGGATAAAAATGGTTAAAATAATAATACGTTATAATTGAGTATCTGGTAAATTGAATCCTTAACGCGAGAACCACCATTTACGCCACATCCTGTATATATATAAACATACTTATATGCAGAATGATTCAGAACAGGTTGATTCCTTTTGCGATCGTACAAAACCTATTTTTCCAAAAACTCATCGATTTTTTCAATTTCGTGAAGATACGAGACGAAAAATTGGTTTTCATAATAATTTAATGCTTTACGGAAAGAAAATCGCTCAGGAGTCGACGATGAACGATTGTTTGGGTTTGTTTGGGTTCGTCATTGACGAATGACGAACGAACGTTGATCGGCGTCGAGTTCAGCGATCTTTTTTCCCACGAAGTTGAAAAAAAAGCGTTTTGCTCGAAACGATCGATCGAAGATATCACTTCTGCGAATCACCCTGTATATATGTATATAAATATATATAATCGTGTATTCGGCGTGAGTGAACATTTTTTCTCGAGTTTTCAAGAGTGTCCTCGTGGCTTTCTCGTCGTACACGTTTACTCTTTTCTTCGCTTCGGTGACGATCGGTTTTTTAAATGATTTATTTTTATTGATTTTCGTTCGATGCAACGATTAGAGTGAATTGGTTTTTGTTTATTATTGTTCGCCGTGTGAAACGCGCGTGTACGCGAAATACGGCGGTCTGCGGTATCGTTTTCCTCCTCTCTGCGATCTCGATCCGAACTATCGTTCTCCTGCTTCGTTGATTTATTTCTCTGCCCTTTCCTTTGGTACTTTTTACTTTTGTTCGGTTGCTTATTGTTTTTCCCTTTTATTTACTATTTCGCTACAAATGGACTACTTGTTTTATGAACGCTACGCTAACTTTGTATTTAATTGTATGCTTGTAAAATGTATGAGATTTGCCGGTTTGAACGACGGGTTCTTTGCATCTTCTTTCTCTTCTTTTTTTTTTGTTTTTTTTTCTTTCTTCTTTTTCTTCCGTTTAAATGTTTACGGTACATTGGATATTATTTCGCGCCGGTAAAACACTCTCTACTTTTGGCCCTCGATCGAATGAAGGCGCTCGTGTGTCTGATTTCTTATGCGTCAATTTTGTCTTTTCTCGCCCTCAATTTTTCGAAAAAGTACATTTTTTTCAGGCATTTCGAAAATTCGTTTTTCATGAAAAAACGTTCGTTAAAAAACGTTTTTTTTCTTTCAAACGTCTTCTTTCGTTGGAAAAAACGTTGAAAAAAATTTCAATTAGTCCAAAACGGATTTTCCAAATTTGGAAAGTGCGGAAAATTCGTTATTACGACTTGAGAAAATTATCGCACTTCCGTTAAAATTCGAAAATTGACAGTGAATTTTTTTTTTCCCATTAAGCTTCCAGACGATTCCAGGGGGATGGATATTTTTTTTCCAAAAGTCTTTTTGCCTTTTTTCCCGTTCGATAATTATTTGTATTCGTGTGTGTCTGTGTGTATTCTCTTTAATTCGCATCACGCGTGTGTGAGTGTGAGTGATCGGTGGTTTATCGGTTACGAATAATAATCATAGGTTGATAATAATCACTTTGCGTTTTTTTTTGCTTCCTTTAAAAATCTTAGACATCAACGTACATCCACTTGATTTTTTTAGGGTTTTTTTTTTACTTTTCGTTTTATTCTTCTTGTTCGTTCATCTCTTTAATAATAAATCGTTATTAGAAACCTATCTCGTACTTGCTAAGTATTTGTATTTTTTTCTCTCTTTTTCTTTCTTCGTCTTGTTTTTTTTTTTTTTTAATATAAACTCGCATTCGCCTCTTTCTTCCCACCTCTAGCTCCCTTCCTTTGTTTCTCTTTTTCATATATATGTGTGTATGTATATATATAAATATATGTATATATATAAATGTATATACACACACGCACACTTAAAAATTATTGTTTTCGTTTATTTACATGACAACCGCGAATTCGAGGGGAATACCATTATTCCTTCGTTTATTTGAGATTTTTTCTTTTTTTTTTTTTTAACATTCGTGTTACAAATCGCGCGGGGGGACGAAAAAAATAATAAAAAATGAAAAATAAATAGTAACGTGAAAACGAAAAAAATATATATATACATATTTTCAAAAAAATGAAGAAAAAAAAAAGGATGGAAGTGACGAGGGATTGCGAAAATAATGAGGTCCGAACGGAGAAAATCATTTTTCCCCTCTCGGAAGAAAAATATTTTAAAAAATCGCGTAGATAATGAGCTTGCGTGTGCTTTTTCACTCACCTTCAAATCCGACGTGGATCGATCGTATTGAGTGACGGGGGGATGGGGATATTCGTGTGTGCTTTTTTTTTTATTATTTTTTCTCTCACTCTTCGTGAATGGGGATGAAAATAAAATAAAACGAGAAAACTCAAACGTTGTGTGTGTCGTGATCTTGTCTATTTTCTATATCGATAGTTCGAGCCTATAAATTATTGTTATACTTGTATTTAACTAGTTTTTCTTCTTTTCTTATTTTTTTTTTTTTCATCTTTCGTTCGTCACTCGTATCAATCTCTCAATCATTCACGTGAATTCTAGTTACTTTTTATTTTTATTTTTATTTTACACATCGCACATTTTATCGCTCTCTCTGCGAAGAGCGTCCTTAAATCTCTCTCTCTCTCTCGCTCTCTGCCTTTCAATGTTTTTTTTTCGCCTTTTCTTCTCCACCCTCAGGGGTGAGACGACGATCACGTTTTTTTTTTTAGTCCTTTTCGCACGGGGAACTTTCAGAGTCGTGTCGTTGTCTCGTTGAAACGTAATCGAAAAAAAAAAAACAAAAACGAGAGAGAAAAACAAAAAGAAAAAAAGAATGAAAAAAGAATCGAGGCCAGTGGAACGGTTGCGGGTGCAACTTTCAATTGGGAAATAATATTGCGAGGGGAAGATCGGTCGCCCGGTCGAGATTTTTCGATTCCGATTTTTTCATCATTTTTTCTTCGATTCTTTTTTTCTTTAATTTTTCTTCCCCGTAATACTTAGGCTTACAATACTGTAACGGATAACGTTTCACGCGCGTTTCAACGTTTCGTACTTCCGGTATTTTTTTCATCGCGCGTGGCTCGGATCGTGGACGAAAAAAAAAGAAACAAGCGACAAGGAAAAAAAAAGAGTTAATTGCTCAAAAAGCCCTTTCGTGCAAAGTTATCTCGAGTCCCTCCGACGAGGACATTCGCATATATATTTACAATAATTTCATTTTTATCGATCTCGCATTCTCTCTCTCTCTCTCTCTCTCTCTCGCTCTAATCTAGAATATTTTTTCGTTTCGTTTTTTTTTAAATTTCTTTTTTTTTCGATATAATAAATTCTTCGTTTATGGCCGACATTGAACATTGACGATAAATTCTCCTCGCTTTCGCTCTCGGGTCTGTTCGTTTTTCGAGTTCTCCGTTCACCCTCTCTTTCCCTCTCTCACTCTCTCGTCGTTATCCTCCATCTTCGATCCTTTTTTCTCTCTTTTACCTTTTCCTTTTTATCAAAAATGTACGCGCTAATTCGCGTCGCGCTCTTCGTCACACGCGAATTCCCAAGTCTTGTTCTCGTATTTGTGAAAATTACAAAATAATGGAAACGAAAAAAAAATACGAAAAAAAATATATATATATATAATTTTCAAAAAATCAAGGAAAAAGAAGCAAACGAACAAAGAGGGAAGAAAACAAAAAAAAAAAAACGTGAGGAGTGACGATCGACACCGCGGCTTCGTGGCAATAAATTAAGTATGCGCGGTGACGAACGAGGAGGGGGGAGTGGAGAGGGAGGGGGAAAAAAATCGCGTCGACGTGACGAGCTCGCGAGCGAAAAAAAAGAGGGGTCGGATGAAGAAAAAAAGAAGAAAAAAAAAATGAAACAAAATTCGAGACAGAGAGTCGGAGGGAAGCGCGAGGTGAAAATCCGCGCCTCGCCAAAAAATTTTATTCCCTATTAAATTTGATATTTCACTAATAATTATATAGAATGTCGAGTGAATCGTTTTGTTTTTTTTCTTTCTCTTCGTTCTCTTTCTTCTTCTCGCGATCTTCTTTCAATTAATAATAATTATTATAATAATTATAATATTAGTAATTAATAGATAGGTAATAAATATAATACAGATCTATGGATAGAGTTCGGTATGATACAACTATGATACAAATGTCTTTTCGTCGCGCATTTTTTTTTCCCCCTTCTCGTTTCTTCTCTCTCTCGCTCTCTTCATTGTTCTTTTTTTTATTTTATTTTCATCGGACCTTTCCGTCGCACGCGAACTGCTTTTTTTTTTTATTTTCTTCGTTTTTTCTCCTCGAAGTCCTCCGAGTTCGCCGTTCTCCTTCGTGGCTTGTCTCGCCGTCGCGAACGTTTCTCTGTGTGTGTTTCGTGTGTTTTTGTGTGAACGAAAAAAAAAAAAATGATCGCGAACAATCGTGAGAGGGCAGTGGAACGCGAATAATCGGACTCGCGTTTTCTAAATCGGGCCAATTAACGGCCAATTGTACATAATCATTAGGAATTTATTTACACGCGTGCTAACTTCGCTCTCTCTCCCTCTGTCTTATTTTTTTTTTTTTTTTTCGTTTCGAACAATTCTGTCAGTTGGATAAATCTCAGTCTCCGAATTGAAAGGAAATCGAGCGAAAATGAATTTTGGACAGCGATCGTTCGTTCTAAAACGAAAATTATTTCCACGATTTTTCTTTTTTTAATTCTAGAATGGAACTTTTTTTTCGCAAATTTTTGCGATTTTTTTTGTCGCAAATTTTCGTAATCGCAATTAATTGCAAATTTCTTCGTTGGTTCGCAGCTGCGACTTGTGCAAAGATCTCGGTTAGTTCGTTGAGTCAAATTTGCAAATCTTTCTCTTTCCCTCTCTCTCTCTCTCTTCGTCTGTTTCCGAATCGAACGGACTCTAGCCACGCAAAATGTTGAAAAGTAAATACCGTCAATAGTGACAGGACGAGATTGAAGGTTGGACGATACTCGTCAAAAATCTCGGGTTCTTTTAATTTTTCAATTTTTCCGTCTCCCTCTTCACTCCTCCTGTCACTTCTTCCCTCGTAACAGTAGTGATAATAGTGTGGGCGTATCTACGGTAGTGTCTAGTAGTATCGTTTAATAGTTAATATGGCTTGTTTTTTTTCCGCGCTCGTTCCACTGTACGAGAGTTCAAACTTTGTTTCGTTTCTTCGGTTATTTCCTCAATTTCCTCACTCGTTTTCAGTGTCACGCGGAAAGTCTTTTTTTTTTTTTTTTACTCCGTTTCCGTTTTAGCGCCAGCAAAGTTTTCTTTCCTTCTTTCGTCTTTTCATTTCTCGGCGATTCGTCGTTTCGCGCGGACGGGCAAAATGTTTGTTTTCATTTTTTGTTTTTCTTTCCTTAATCCTCCTCGTCATCGATGTTACGAGCGTTTTATTCGGCGCTCTCTCTTACTCTCGATTTTTCTCGATTTTTCTTTCTCTCTCTCTCTCTCGTTCTTCACGGATGAACGATTTTCGTCGCGATTAAATGAGAATTATAAACGTAGGATAATCACAGAAGAAGGGGTTGTTCGACGCGTCGCGATCTCCGCGTTGTCGCTTCACCGCATTAGTACCGGGATCAAATAGCTGATGGCAATTGTCGTACCGGTCGTCATCATTATCATCAGGCTCTGACAGGACGACGATGACGCCGGTCGCTTTAACGAGCCACCTCCGTTGTACGTCAGCTCCTCGTTCTTCACTACCTCGTTCGGATGGTCCGAGTACTCCTCTGTAATTCCCAAATCGACCACGTTTCAATTTTCGACCGAAATAAAACAAACGTCCTGAATAACTGATAGCGATTGTTTTTTTTTTTTTTTTTACAACCGGCGAATCATGGGAATTTGAAAAACTGGTAAACACAAAACATATTTTTGTTTCTCAACAAGTTTGAAAAATATTGGTGGAATTTGGTATTGGCTTTTTGGAAAATTGGTGAAAGCGAATTTTCTGAATATTTGACGATTGAAATCCAATCGAATTATTTTTCTGGGCAAAATTTTATATCGAAGTTGAAATCGAAACCCAAACAAACAAAAAATCGTCACAAATCGAAACCTTAAGGTTTCTTCTATAAACGCAGCTGCGCCATATATTCAAAAAAAAAAAATCCAAACGGTAATCCAAGCAAATGATTTTTTAAAAAAACGTGCTCATAAAAAAAAAGTCCTTGAAAAAGAAAAATATTTAACCGAGTTAATATTTTTTTGAATCGTTAAAAATTTTGATGAATCGAAAACCTGACAATTTTTTAGCAAGCGAAATCAGAGTTGGAGGTGCGCGATTATTAGTGTATTTGCCGTAAATTCTAAATATCGATATCGATTGAAAGGAGAGAGAAAAACGAATAGGCGATACGTACTGTTCTTCTTCTTGGGTGGGATAGAAGTTTTAGGGGGCGCCGCGGAGGGCGGTCCGTTGTAGATGGGCGGCTGTGGCTGATGGGGATGCGGAGAGTAGACGCCCGGTGGTGGTACATGGGGCAACGTGGGTGAAGCCGTTGCCGGTTGATGATGATGGACGTTGCCACCGGGATAGAATCTCTCGCGATCGCTACCCTTGAGGACGCTGGGTGGTGGTGGTTGCGGCATGCCGGCTGATCCTCCTCCGATTATTCCGTTGCTCGTCGAGCTGCTGGGGACGGTGCTGCTGGTCACCGAGACTGCTGGAAGTCATCAATATTTCGGATCATCAAGGTCGTTTTCGTGACTTTTCAAAATCGACCCTTTGGGGGTTCCGATTCTTCAAAACCGGAAATGGAATTTTCAGACATACCGCAATGTCTGTATTTTTTGGGTAAAAACCGTTGGCTCAGAATCAACGCGCGAGCGACGCAGCCGATGACGATCCAAACAAAACACAAACGAACAAAAGCGTTGGCTTACAATTGTTGCGCGATGACGTAGCCGATGACGAGGATCCGTTGGTGTCGTTTCCGCAGCAGACCTTGAAGACGACCTTCATGTTGTGAGTCGTGCATCGTCCACCGATGCGCCTGTGCAGATCCTCCTTCGAGGAGGTGCTTATGAAGAAGTAATCGTGCCCCGGAAGAAACTCCAGGCCTCCGGGCTGGGGTGTGAACGGCCTGAACGTTATCGTGAAGTACATCGTCTTGAAGGGCTTGTCGCATACCGCTATCACGCGGGGACTCGAGTTCGTTATCCGACACGTCTCGTATTCCTCCTTCGACACCTGTTCGCGTTTTTTCCAATCGTTAGTTTTTAGCCAAAAGCCGGAAGTTTTACGAGTGTTATTTAAATTATTATACAAAATTATATTCGATTTTTTATCCATTATTACTAATTTATTATTAATTTAATTTGTTTAATTAATTAATTAATTATTATAAGTATATTTTTATTAATTATTCAGGTATTTATTAATAGGAATTTTTATATTTTATCAAAATTATTAAAAATATCGATATAGTCGAAGTCGAATAATTCGAATAGTTCGAATTCAACGTGAAAAAAATGTGCCAACGTTGCACGAACGAATTCATACATTCTTTTTCACGTGTCTTGCGTTTTATCGATATCGAAATCTCGAATTTAATTTCGAATGAAAAGTAGAGAAAAGAAAACCCAAACAAACTCACGTTATAGATGATGTACTTCTCAGCCTCGTCATCGTACGTCCCGGGGAGATAGACGGGACATATTATATTGACCTGATCGTACTCGAAAGACGGATTGTTTTTGTTCACGTCTATTATGTGATCGGTGTTGTCGATCCGAAATCTGCAAAAGATCGAGGAAAATGGGAAAACGAGATTAGTAAGGAAAAAGATTTGAAAAAAAAAAAAATAATTTTTTTAATCGTGGCAAGAAGCTTACATTATTTTATGATAAAAAAGTGGAAAAAGTTTGTAAACGTATAAATAGACGAAAAAAAATTCTGCGGGTTGGCCCCTCGACTTTTTTTATTGAAGCGATTATTTTCTTTAACTTCATTTAATCTGACAACTTTTTGCTTTTGTTTAAAAAACGACACAAATTTATTTAAAAAATAAAGCTCAATTATAGAACCACTCAAAATAGACAAAAAATGTAAAAGTTATTAAAAAAACGTATTAAAAAAGAAAATAGTGTTTAATTTCGAACAAACCCAAACAACCCAATTAAAAAAAATCAGAGGACAAAATATACGTAAAAGAAATGTATTTTTATTCCGAAAATTGATCTTCTTTCATCAACAGTATATATTTTCATAAAAATTGGATTTCAATGAAAAAGAAAATTCGGAACGAAATCCATGTTTTTAAATCTCCTTCAGCCGCATCATACGGTTTTATAAAAAAAAAATCTAATATTCGTATAAATTCGTAAATCCCTTATAAAATGTATTTTCTCGTATAAAGTGTTGGCAAATAACTTTTCGGGAATTGCCGCGTCTGAGTTATTGGCCACGAGGGGGGAAAAAAAAAAACGACGAATTCAAGAAAGTCGCAACGCCGGTGGAGGGGGGTACACGAAATCGACGTACATGCACGTACGTGTATATATATATAGTATACGCTCAGCAAAATGTGCGGAGGCGTCGATGCGCTCGAAAGGAGATTAAAAAAAAAAGAAATAAATAAAAGAAATAAAAACGCGTGGGGGAGAAGTGAGAGGAGGCGTCGGTGGAGAACTCGCGCGAGGAGAGGATCGCTCCTTCTCTCGGATGGATCCCTCTTCGCGTAGAGGCATGTAACCGGTTCTCCAACCCCGAACTTTCTTTTCTCATCTCTCATGCGTCTCCCTCTCTATCCGGGGGCTCTTTTCTCGACCGTTCCCTACCTTCGTACACAATATTATATATATACGTTGTATATTAAATTATAGCTCGTGTGCGTGTGTGTGCCAGATAGAACTCGGACAAAAGGAGTCGGGATAACTCTCGCATTGCCCAGCACCCGCACTACGGCTAACCATCTTACTTTTATTTCTCTTCTTTCTTCAATTCCAAATCGTTTTGAGAAGTAAAAAAAAAAAAATCAAAACAAAAATAAAGAGCGCCTCTGCACTCGACGAAAAATTCCTCGCTTTCAGTCCCGAGCGAAGAAATAAAAAAATACATCGAATTCCAAAAGAATTACTTTTTCAATTCAATCTTTTTCGATCGTGTGATTTTTTTTTAAATTTTTATTCAGGATTTATGGAGCGCTGAATTATATTTAAGAAAAAATAATGTATTTTTCTTCGTTCAACTTTTCAAAGTTAAATATTTATGTAATATTCTTTTTGTTTTTTTAGAGAGTAGAGGGTGTGTTTAAAGACATATTTTTTTAACGACGACATCCTTGAATTTAATTTTTCAAACGAAATGTCAAAACATCGTTCACTCGAGGACGAATTTTCGTTGAAAATTCAATGAACGATTCTCAACTAGAATATGTTTGTTTATTAAAAATTGTTTGCCCATTTTTAAAAAACAAAGTTATAAACGTAGCTTGAAAAGAAACGATTGTCATTGTGGATTGATTAAAAAAAAAAAAAAACAGTTATGTATAAAACAAATTATTAAAAACTATAAAGTTTGTAAAACTTGAAAACTTAAAAAATCTATAAATATTTTTGAATGATTAAAGCAATTAAAAAAAACTGAAGGGAGTCGATCTTCCGAATTCACCCGAATTCGGAAGAGGGTAGAAATATCGCGCGAACGGCTGGACACAAGAGTGAGGCAAGCACGGGCGTGTGTGCGCGAGGGTCGAAAGTAGAAGATCGGGAGAGAGCACGCCGGTTTCGACGTTTCGTAGTATTAGAGGTACGGATCTCGTAAGTGGGCGTGTAAAGGCTCGAAAATTGGATGGTAGGCAGGCCCCGAGCAAATTAACGTTTGGCGATAATATCCGTTCTTTGGGTGCTCCGTGTGTTGATGCGGGGAGGGTTCGAAAGGGCTGAGGGGGCCAGGGGGGTTGGGTAAAAACGACGGGGACGAGAGCCAAAATCTCGCTGCTCGCGCGGACGTGCCTCCTCGTGCCGAAGCACCGATGCGCCCTCTATCGTATTATACTCTACCATACGTGTGTACGTAGGTACGATCGTTGCTCAGGAAAAGTACTCTTCTCCCCGATCTCTATTATATCGCGTTACCGTGCGAGCTCGGATGCAAAAAATAAAAAAGAAAAATATTTTTTTAAATCCACCCCCTCCGGGATATCGTGTGCAACGATTTTCGAAATTGTTCCCCGCGCACGCACACGTACACTCGCGACTCTGTAATTCGGTATTTTGCACCTATGTATGTTTGAGTTTATCCGAAGACACTTTTCGTTCCCACGTCCTTTGACTCTTTCGACGCGATTTTTTTTTTTACTCCTCGAGAGGGTTTTTTTTTACTCCTCTGGGTTTGAGGAGAGAACCAGCTAATTTGAGTCGCGACGATTACGTCGAATATCCAGTTTTGTAGGTTAAGCGATATCGTAAGATTTGAAAACAAAGATAAAGGATTGGGTTATCTGTAATGTTGTTTTGGACAATGAGACGAAAAATAATTGGTATTGTTTTTCAGCAAGGGAAAGAAAATGTAGAAAGTGATTTTTTGAGAATAAAATTAAAATATCAGGATCATCGTTTATCAAAAAGATGTACAACAAAAAATTGACGCTACGATTTAACAAACATGAAAAGAGATATCTGAGACTCCGTTTTTTTAAGGGAATGACGAACACGTTGGAAACCTTTGACGCGGCATCTCGTTACGTCGGTAATGACAATTTTGGGATTTTGCGCTGCGAGTAACTACCGACGGATGGCGCGCCCCGCGCGCCGATTCGGCCGCGAACTCTCGACTTTTCGGGCGAAATATCGTCGCGGGACAATTGCCGAGCGCTGAGCAGGGCGCGTGTCTCTTTATGTACGTGTGGATTCGTTACGAGCGCAGCGTGGAGAAAAGACGCGCGTAGTTTCGTCCCAGCGAAAACACACGCGTATACGTACGCGTGTCAACCGATACTTACATACATATAAGTGGTGTATACTTTTTGGGAAAACTGTACGATCTCACCCTACGACCTTTTTAAATTTCGTTATTTTTGAGATTCCGGAAAAGTGGCCGGGGTAGTCGAGCATTTTTTTTCCGTTTTAAAAGTATTAAAAGGGTTTATTCAATCAAAAATTTTCAGCTAATTACGAATATCAACGAATTTTCCTCGAAAGCACTGCACGCAGCAAAAAAATTGTGATTTTAGATGTTTTTTACAATTTTTTGATGGAAATTTTGGGTTTTCGGGAAAATAAATGGTATATTCCTGTTCAGGGGATAAAGTTACATCGAAATAGGCCAATAAAAAAATATTAAAAATTCAAAATTTTTTTTTATTTTTGGGGGAAAAAAGGTTTTTACTAAATCATGGATAACTTCTTTTCCTTTGGGATTTGGCACTCCACTTTGCGCTCAATCTTTTCGTTATGATTTTCTCTTCAAACTGCTTTTTTAATCATTAAAATCCGATGATTTTTCGATTTTTGGCAGAATTTCAAAGTTGGACCATCGATTTCTGCAAATTTTTCCATACATACCCCTTT
>JAPYZI010001746.1:0-30636 GCA_030523105.1 Ophioninae sp. A BG-2022a
CCCCCCCCCCCCCCCCCCACGGTTTCAACGAATTACATCCTCGTAAAGCTCCTCCAGCTCGTGCCTCATCTCTCGGTCGTTTCGTCTCTCCGTTGTCCTCTTTTTTTTGTTTTCTTTTTTTTTTTTCGTTTAGCCTCTCTCATTCGTGCATACATCATCGTGTACACGTAGGAAAAAAGAATGGCAGCACTTGGTACATGAAGGGGTCGCGCGTGTGCCAAGCAACGAAACAAATTGTTTCCTTGGCTAAATCGGGGCCGTATATCATTCCGTGCGATTCATACGCACACAAACACACGTGGGGTACATTTACATAGAGAAGGATAGGATGGGGATGGATGGACGGATAGATGCTGTTACGTGTGGGATACAGAAATGGATATATTTCCAGCAGATGAGGCATGAACATGGCGAGTGTGCGCGGGATATAACGCGCAACAAGGGGATTTAGATGAACACGTGTTGTAACACAATCCTGTGTTGCGGTTAAACAGTCCCCGATATATACAGGGGGAGAGCATGTAAGGACACAGCCGGATGCCTGCTGGAAAATGGCATTTTCAAGGCCCCCCCACTACTCGAACTTCCGGTATTTCCGAACACCTGGCAGATCCACCTAACGTCGGTTTTAAGGACATCTGGCTGTTTCAAGGCTCATCCGGCTCTTTTGAGGACCCCGGGGGCGGATGAACGTCCCCGAAATAACGTTTTGTTACACTTGCAGCGTTGATAATTGCGGATCGTCCTCGATATCTTATCGACTGTATATCTATGTACCTCGTGTACCAATATCCGGGGACTCGATGCCTATATACGTTATTTCCCTTGCCCCTGTGAGTATCTTGTCGAACTACGCGCGCATGTAGAATACTCGACGTCCTCGGGAGTACCATCGTTGCAGGAGGATCAACGGAGAGGGAGATATATGAAGGATATCCAAGGATTCCGATTATCAAACCCTCTCACTCCTTCTCTCTCTCTCTCTCTCTCTCTCTCTTGAGATCGTACTCGCTGTTTCTCGCTTTTCGTAGCTTGTACGTACCTGGTGCTTCCAGCTATCAGATCTTCCGCTCTCTCGCACCAACCATCCCCCTTCCCCAACCACCCATTTCCCTCTCTCTCTCTCCATTTGGCGTAAACAGGTCATGAAACGATCTCGAGCCTAGATATAATCCAACATCGCGTGGGGTTTTCTAGAGGCGGAGGGGAGGGGGGTGGTGGTGGTGGTTCAGACCCAGCCCTTGAGAAGCTACCCTTCGCTGCTTCCCTCGAGCTTTAACTCGAGAGAGAACTCCCCCATTTTCCAAAATGGAGATGTAGATGAGAGAAAGAGAGAGGGGGTGGATTGGGTTTGGGGTTGGGGTTGGGGGTTGGGGGTTTTTGGGGGTGGTCTGAGGAAAAGCGAAGAGAGCTGAAAATCCTGGGAAAATAAATGTGGAACATCCTTTAAGCAATCCCCAGCTTGCTTCTTGCGCGCCTCCTTGTCTCGAAGGTTCTCTCCCTCACTGAGCTTAAGACTCGTCGAGCATACGAATTTTTTTTTTTCCTTTTTTTTTTTGTTCCTTTCGATCGACGAGAAAAGAAATTTCTTGAATTTCTTAAAGGGTTCAGGGGACTGCGGAAGTTCCTTGGAGATTAACGCGAAAGGATCAAGAAAGGGTGAACCTCCGGGGGAGCTTTTTACTGATCGGGATTGCAGTGCTGTGAAACTTTTTTTCGTGTACAAACGGAAGTGCACTGTGAAACTTGGGAATTCTCTTTCTGCTGGGGTAACAATAATGGAATTGGGGCTTTAATTGAAAAGTAGGCGATTTTCGTGTTGGGAAAATTATAACCTTTTTTTTTCGGGTCATAGAAAATTAATAGTATTCTTTCAGATCAGGTCACTGATTTGCGCGATTTTTTTCTCAATGGTGTAATAAAATAATTGGTCTGGTTTTTTAAAATCTTCATTAGGTTATAAACAAACCCTAGACTGCTAAATTATGCACTCAAAATTTTAGTTTTTTTTTTAATTTCAGCCTCGTGAAGGCCAAAGTTCCTTGAACTCTCTGGTTTCGATATTCTTTTTTTAGTTTTCCTTAATTGAGGTTCCCTCACGTTCGTTCTTGTACCATTTTCGTCACAATCTATGTTTCGACTGGCGAAAAGTTTTCTCTGCTGCAGAATTAAAAATTAGATGTTTCTTAATATGCGTCCGAAAAAAAAAACAAATATTTTTAACGTCTCTGAATCGTACTGAAATAAAGATTTTGGTCTACGAAACTCCAGTGCAGAAAAAAAAAAACGATTACCGAAATAAGATTCAAGTTTTCACGGACTCCTTAATGGAAATAATTTCTTTTGAAAATAATTTTTAATGGAATTCACTAATAATATTCTTCAATAAATTTAATAATGAAATTTTTCATGAAATCCATAATAAAATTTTTTATGAAAATAATATATAATAAAGATAATCCATAGTAAAAAATAAGCAAAAAAAAAAATTAATGAACGTCGATTTCATACGTCTGCGAAAAACGAAAATACGAAGAAATAGTTTCTTCCTCAGTTTTTCCGAATTCACCCTTGTGTCTCAGCGAGCACGTACCGCTATGGGAAAAAATAATAATTGCTGCACCAGGGGCGCAAATAACAAAGCGTCGAACAAGCGAAAATCTATCTCCGGTGAAATCGGCGTAAATCCCCATTGCCCCTTCCCCAGGGTAGCCCGAGCGTAAATCACCACGGTTATTTTCTCCCAGCCGATAATAGACCCGCCTCATTATTCGTACGGGATACAATTATCGCCGGTGCGTGTATCATTGCGTAGAAAGAGGTTTCAAGAACCAAAAAAAAAACTCGATTGCGATTCGACAATTTGGAGACAGTCGAAATTATATTGAGAGGAAGCGATGATAATTCGGGTATGAGAAGAGGGACAGTGCAATACAGTTTGTTTGACAGAAGCGTGTACGATCGTACATTTTTTTGGAATCTTTTAGAGGATAAATTCGAATGTGAATAAATAGCAAGGTTCATCCTTCAAAATGCTTCATAAAAAAAAGATCATTTATTATTCATGATCACAGACAAACGTCAATTATCCGAAACCCAGATCGAAAAAAATTCGGTCAAAAGAAGGACCTCGATTGGGACATCTTTTTCCAGTCGATGTTTCTATCTGAGCACGCTCTTTCATTGATCGTGGCTGGTCTAGGCAGGCCAATAGATTAATCCAGGGAAACGTGAAACACCCGGTAAAGGTGCACTTAATGGGGCTGTTCCAGATTATGCAATAAAATCAATGGAAAGTATGCTTCGGAAGTGCCGAGCGATTATTAATAGATGAAGGTACTGGACCACTTATTAATAGTAAAGCATAATGGTATCTATCGTCTACTATATCCATATTTTTTTTCAATTTTTCTTACCGGATAGTTTTCGAGTTTTCCTGTACACGCTCTTGTCAAACAGCCACGTGGGACCAAAAAAAAGAAAATAATAAGGAAAAAAAGGGGGGAGGGGTCGCGTAGTATTTAGTTGTTTGCAGTGGGTAGAGCAAATCTCGTGAAATATACGACACGAAAACAGGATGCTTATAGTGCCAGCGAAGGATGTTTTTGCGAATCTTGGACGAGATGAACCGCGAGCCAGAAGGAGAGAGAGAGGGAGAGAGAAAGAGAGAGAGAGAGAGAGATAGAGGTGGAAAAAAAGAATAGACTAGAAAGAGAGAGAAAAAGAGAGAGAGAGAGAGAGAGAGTGCATGAAACGAGTCGAGTGGAAAGGGTCGACGTACGGTCGGACGTAGTTTCTGGCTGGCTTGCCAACGCATTCTCTACTAGCAGCAGGAGTTGCGGAGGCCAACAGGCTCCGCATAGCGTTCCGCGCTATAGTACGCTTAAACTATAGCATTGCTAGAGCTCTCGACTCGGGAAGAGAGAAAGCTCGAAAAAGGGAGGAAGAGAGGAAGAGAGAGAGAGAAACGGTGAGAAGGACGAAAAGAAGTGGCGGTGAGGGGAGGGAGAAGGCCGCAGAGATCTCGGGAGAACGCGGACACACAACGGGATGTCGAGAAGAATGAGGTGGTGAGGTCGGTTGTGTGGAACAGCATATATGCCCTGTTGGAGAGATTCTTTTTTTATCGGCGATTCGTACGGGCTAGTGTCGATGGATCGAGGGAAAGCTCTGGAGAGAAATAGAGTGCGGGAAGGGGAGGAGGGGGTGAGGAAGAAACGTGAAAATTGCCAGAGGAAAAAGAGAAAATTAGGTAGAGGTAGGGATAGAGACATGCGCAATTAGCTTGTGTGGAAAAGAGAATGGAAGAATGGGAAGAACGTAAAAAGTGCTGGAGAGAAAGAGAAAAATTCGAAAATTGCTGGAGAGGAACAGGAAAATTCGGAAATTGCTGGAGAGAAAGGGAGAAACATAAAAACTGAAGGAGAGAATGAAAAAGGGTTTGAAATTCTTGGAGAACAAAGGAGAAACCGAAAAACTATTGGAAAGAATTTGAAAAATTCGAAAATTACTGAAGGAAAAGAAAACTATTCAAAAATCCTGGTGAGGAAGAGAGAAATATGAAAACTGCTGGAGAAACAGACGGTATGGAAATTGGTGAAGTGAAAAAGAAAAATCGGGACATTCTTCAGAGATAGAAAGAAATACAAATATTGCTGGATGATAAAAGAGAAAATTATAAAAAGGTCAGAAAACGAAGAGAAGTATGGAACTTGTTGGAGAAACAGAGAGAAAGTCAGGCAATCCTCGAGAGAAACGAAAATATTTCCAAAGACAAGAAAGAGCAGATAACAAAAGCTTGCGAGAAATGGAGAAACGCGAAAATAGCTGAAGAGACATCGAAAAATCCCGGAAAGGAATACAAAAATTCTAAAACAGACATAATCAAAACGAAAAATCCCTTCTATACGAAACGAAAAAATCCTAACATACATCATGGGTAAGAGAGAAAGCTCAAGAAAAATGAAACACGACAATTTTTCCAAAAAATTGTGAGCCCGCTCTCGATCTCTATATAAAAAAATAAAAAGAAGAAAAAACCAGGAATCCCAAAAAAGGAATCCCAAACGGAAATCCCAATAAGCTGTACAGCAAAACCCTAAAAACTTCCAAAATCAAACTTTCAAAAATCTCTAAAATATAAACTCCCAAAATACCCTAAAGCAAACTCTAATCCAAGAGTTCCTCGATTCCAGATATTCTTAGACCTTTCCTCGCTTACTGATAAATCCAAAAGCGCTTTAAAACCCACCTGAACTTGCTTTATTTATTAATTTGAAACTACAGTAAACGTACTGGTAAATAAGAAAGAAGAAAAAACAGCTGGACACCAGTCTTTGGATTTACCAGTAAACCTGTAACCCCAGGAAAGCTCGTGGAAATGAGAAAAAAAAAATAGGATAGCAAGCAAAGAGAAAGGTAAAAAGAAAGACCGGATGAAAGCTCGACAAAAGCGAGAGAAAGAGAGATAGATTGCAAAAAGCTCCAGAGGCAGAAAAAAAAGATAGAAGTGGTAAAATCCCAAGAGAAAAAGTGAGAAGTGCAGAGTGTGAGACCGCGAGGTTGCCCCTGGAATTTTTATCAGCGATCGATATGCCCTTTCATTTCTTTCTTCTTTTTTTATTTTTCTTTTGTTTTTTTTTCTCATTCCCGCAGCCCTCCTGCTCCCTTCCGTCCCCCAGATAAAACCGGATAGCCAGCGTCGCGCGCGTCCGCAAGGACCAAAAGCGCGTTGAACACATAGTGCCCGGCGAGCGGTTGGTGTTTCCAGCTTTTGCGGTTTCCCGGCTCCTGCTTATGCCTCTCCCCGTGCGTGCTTGTACCATGATGATTGTACACTATGCTCTTCCTCTCTCTCTGTCCGATTCCGCGCCACCCTCGTTTCCCTTTTGCCCTCTCTTCCTCGCGAGTTTCCTTCTCCAACTTCGTTGCCACATTGCCACTCTATTTTGCTACCGTAGTACGTACGAGCGCTTACACACGCCACCCAATGCTGAATCGTCCTCTCTCCCTCACTCTCTCTCTCTCTCTCTCTCTCTCTTTCTCTCTGGTGTCCCATTGAAACTCACCGGTTGAGTCGATGGGTCCCACAAAGCCATTCAATTGATCCTGCAGCCCGGGAATATTCCAGCATTCACCGGTGCGCCCACGATACAAGCGTCCAAGTCCTCCTTCCCTCCCTCCCTCCCCCCCTCCTCTCTTTCGTCGACCCTTATTCGGGCTCGAGGAAAGCCAACGAGAAAATCAACCCTGCAACCCCCACCTCTTGTCCCCTGCAGCAACGTTCAATGAGACGAGCAACATTTGAAAGTTCCACTTGCCAGGTGCTGATGTGCTTCCCCCCAAACTGCTACGGCTTCCTGATGGATACAAACTGACGTGGGTCTGACGTTACCAGACCAAACCCCAAAAACTCGCCGGGCCAAACGAAAGTAGGGGAAAAGTTGAACGAAAAATTAAATTCGTTGATCGTTATTACTCCCACTCGAATACAGCCATATCTCGTTTGTACCCTTTGCAGTTGTACATCAAAATTATTCAACACTGGCATCTTGCCATCAGCGAAGTAGCACTTTCACTTTTAATTTATTATCATTTGTACGTCATGGTTGATCTACACCTTGGAAAACGATTAACTAATATTTCAGTGCTGTTTACTTCGTCAGAAAGTTACTTATTGGTTAATAACACACTATGTATGGTTAATAACACCATATGTTCACGTCTATGGTATTATTAACTATTTATATGGTTTTATTTAACCATATAATATAACTTTTCTCTCGAGACGTTTTTCTCTGCGAACGACGAACGAAAACTTTTCCAGTTCCATTATTCAATGGTTTATTTTACTATTACTTTAACTATGGATTTCCCTGATTCATTCACAATTGTATTGTTTTTTTATAATAAAAGATCCACTTTTTTAATGGCGATTTCACTGTCTCATATGTTATTTATCCTCGATAATTAAAAAAGAAAAAACGCCATTTGTTTGGATCCATTATTTTCAGTAACAAAAATAATCTCCGTTCTCCCTCGGGTTTAATTATTTAGCAATTCTTTAAAATAAAAAAATCAAAAGTATTATTTCGAATATTCATTGGAATTTTCCACTCAAAAATATCTTTTACTTTTCATAATAAAAAATAACCGCAATTTTTATACAAAAATTATCGGGCGTTGATGCAAAAAATGGCTTTTTAAATCGTTATTTAACTTTCCAATTGAAACATCAGTTATTTCTGTTAACTAACAAAAAAATCTTTGCGCTCAAGGTTGTTTGAAATATTCAAAAAATACCGTTGAAATATTTCTCATCTTCGTTGGGAAAAATTCAAAAAACGGATTATTCGATTGCGGGTCCCCATTAAGAAAGGTACAGTCCAACGACCCCTAGGGGCCTTTCCAAAAGCAAACAAAAGCAAACTTCGGTATGTGTCTAGAGGCGATAGGCGGCGGCCGCCATAAGCAGCAGCACCAAATTCAAGCCCCTTCCAGGCCGTACCCAACCCTTAAATCCGGCTTGGGTATACGTATATACAAGTATATAGGGGCCATAGGCAGGTCGACCTCTCCGCAGACGTATAGCTGCGGGGTCCATACATCTCGTTCTGCCAAGCTGCTCTATCCGGGATTTGCTGGCGCGGCGCAAGTCGAACCTCACTCCGTCTTCGTCCTGACCCCCCTATCTCTTACATCGCTCGTTTCCTCAACCGAGTCCCGGTAGTTCCGACCCCCCCCTCCCCCTCCCGAACCACCGCGGTTCCTCACGTAAGGATCTCCAAGCCGATTTGTACGTGTGTAGACGCCGTATAAATTTTGCGCATACGCGTGTCGGTGTGGCTATGCGTGGGTGGCAACTATTCGATATTAAGGGGATTGCGTCTGGGGGCAGGAAGACTAGCCTTGGAGAGGGAGGGGGGCATCGGGGGAAACGGACGGGTGGAAACAGTTTGGGGGATCATTTCGGCTGCAAGTCGAAGACCGCTTCGTGAAGGTCGAGAGAAGCAATTGAGGCCAATATTAGGCCATTTGGAAACTGCAGGACACTTTTGGTCGATGGAGTGTGAAGCCGGGCTGAGAAATGAAAAGAAACAAAAAAACACCTTCGACTTTTTCTGGTTAACCTCCTGGTAGATTGTTGAAGAATAAGGGTTTTAGGAACGACTGGAAAGGGGTTGAGTTTTTTATTCGAGGGAATATAGAGACGATGGATTTTTTATTAATATGATTCAAGATGGGGAAACAATGTAGTTTTGGTAAAGATACATCGTTGGATGTTTGTTTACGAGAATGTTTTTTGAATGTGGGAACCGTCTGGGAAAAGCGTGTACGGTGAAAGTTGGAAATTATTGGGAAGAAGGCATTAAAAAAAAGATAGAGATAGTTCAGTATATTATATACTGTGATGCTTCACTTTTGATGAGTGTTTTGGTTGACTCCTGTATAGTAATCACGGTCTGAATGGTTTTGTTGCTTCGGGACTTTTTTGATATGTTTGTTGGACGACGTTCGGCCGTGACCACAATTGAATAACTGGCGCTTTTCGTGTTGAGCATCTTCGTAGAAAATGCTCGCTATAGCATGGCGATCGTATCTACTTTCAAACGGATTTCAGTAAAATACACAGCCGTATACGCTTTTGCCAAACAGCACGAAAAACCAAACAGTGCGATGTCAAATGTTACGTAACTACAAAAGGGACCCTGTTTCAACGATTTTTTTACTGAAACCTGCGTGAGGAAAGGTTTAGCTACTCGAAGATACGTGGAACGGAACCAACTGGAATCCATTCCAGTTACTAGACGTCAAAACAAAAACAGTCGAACTTTACCTCTTCAGCCAGGCTCGAAATAGTAACCCTTATCCAACCCGCGACTTCTAGTTCGTCTGTATTTGTTGCGACATGTAACACAGCCTTAAAGCAAGAAGACTATTTACAAGCTCGAAAATGATGGTTTTCTTATGATTTTTTTCCAAGGAAGGAGAACTCATTGAAATTAGGATCTTTAAATACGTTACGTTTCATATTTTAATTGTTTGAAAAAAATATATACACTTTTTTTAAATGCAAATTGTCCATCGTCCACATTAACGTTTAAAAGAAGATTTCCAAAAAATTGCCGCACTGCTGGAGTCCTCCTTCACGTTGTAATTATCGGAAAAAAAAATCAAAATGATTCTTAACGACACCTATACGCTGTTGGTGAACCAGGATTTTTTAAATATGTACAAAATTCATCCCATTGCAGCTGAATACAGTCAATTTTGAGTTTTTCCATGACATTTTTGCTAACAAACTAATAAACTGCTGATGTAACAAAGATGTGTAAAATTCCATAAAAATCGGTGGAATAGTTTCGACGCGATCACTCCAGCAGTTAGGAAAAACATAGTTTTGAGAAAAAACACGTTCAAAGTCACACAGATCTGCCTACTTGGCACAAACGCTCTTGGCGTCTTTTTTTTATGACTCCAACGATTCTTGGAATTTGGCTGTAAAAATTGACTCCAATATTCTTAAGAAATTGAACTATCAATATATAGAAAAAAAAACGAAATCGATCTTTTCAAATTTGTAAATGGTCTTTCCACCTGGTGACTTACCATCAATCGGTAACGATATTACATGGTGACGACAGGACCCGTGCGAATAATTCTCCGACGCCGTTGCACCTAATCCCTAGATGTGTGTACCTAACCAACACTTTCCATAACGAATGATCGACGTCGGTGTCCACATCTGGGTTAGGTATACACTGGAAGTACAGCATGGTACACACATAGCACCCATGGGACATCAGGATCGTACGTCATTCCTTTACGTGCACGTCGACGAGTTTCTCCTCGCGGAGTATCGACCAGCTCCATCGGCGTAGGAGCGATCGAGAAACACACATCGCAGGATAAATGGCAGAAAGAAAGATGGAGAAGGGTGGATGGTGGAAAGAGTCACAAGACCTTACGTAAGAACGTTTCTCCCACCCCTTTGTCTCTCCAATCCTCGAATGCTCTCGGGTCACTGGATAATACCAAAGTCCTGATGCTCCTGCACTCCAACCCCAAAATCGCTAGTTCCGTTCAACCTGCCACCCCCAGAACGTATGGAGGGTAGATCAGGATGGTGAATGTTGATGGCACCACGAGAGGAATGGAAGTTCCTGGGGCCAGAGGGGGAGGGGGACGGAGGAGGGGAGGGTGACTTGGAAATGTGGCGTGGGTTGAACAGGAAGACAGGGGTTGCTCACCCAAAGAGTCAATCTCGTTGCTCGGTCAGACGTGAAAAACATGGCTCTTCGGGTGTACAACCGTTGAACGTCTCCTCGTTTCTGTGTACATACGACATTTTGAATGCGGGGTGGAAACGTGTCGGAAATGAAAAGATAATAATCAGACTGGGAGGGTTGGATCGTGGGATTGCTCGCTCTTTTCACTTAGCAAAAATAATTGCCGGCTGGCTCATCCTTTCGATAACGAAGAATGGACCTCGTCTTTTGTCACCAGCAACGATGATGAACATTCTCAAACTTCCGGATAACTCCTCGCCAACCTGGTGAAAAAGCCTGAGCAACTAATTCCGCCGGGATGAGAATTGGAAAAAAAGGAAAATAAGATGTACTGGGGTGGTGGGGGGAACGGCGACGGGGTATTGCAACCGGAAACAAAAGTCCGCTGCAGCGGTGAAACGCTTGGCTCCAACGAAGCCAAAAAGTGGGCGGACGTGCCACCTCGCCGCAAACTCAACCCGACCAACCTTCAAGCCAAAAGTACCCCGGCGGTTTTCCATACCCAACCAGCCGATCCGTAATTTTGGCTAGGCACAATCGTACCCTACGAACACTCCGGCTCGCCAAGGGTTTTACGGTATTCTTCAATCTTCGTCCCATCATATCCTCTCAGCTTGAAAGCTTCTCTTTCTCAACAATACCCGTTTGTTCTTGGTTTATTTTTGAATTTCGACATGCACGTTTGATTGTTCAAGGCTGAATTCCAGATTGAAGCGAGAAATGAAAATCGGATGTTTCTGATGGGCACACTGGATTGTCGTTGTCGATTCGGATTTCACCACCAGCACAGATTATTTCCTTCTTTATTCCCCCTGTGATTGACGTTTTGTTTTATTCCGGAACGCCGGGGGAATTGCGAAAAAAGTATTCGATCGGTATGCAGCCCTTTGCAGGCTTTCGACTATCGCCGATACGAGTTTTCGCTACTGTTGAACTACCCCAAAAATATCGGGGTCGTGCCACGCTTGTACTACGCGATGCAAAAAAAAAACCATATCGTGCTTTCTTTTGTTTTGAGATACAAACAAAAGTTTGATACGCGATTGTAAAAAATATTTGGGAGGAAACCTTTCCGAAGTGGAAAAGAACAAATTGGAATACTACTGAATTCGTCATTGGGAATCGTCGATGAATTATTTCGAGAAATATGGAAAGTCAGGTTATTTTAGGAATTATTTTTATAATAATTG
This sequence comes from Ophioninae sp. A BG-2022a, assembly GCA_030523105.1. NCBI lineage: Eukaryota > Metazoa > Arthropoda > Insecta > Hymenoptera > Ichneumonidae > Ophioninae sp. A BG-2022a. The sequence goes on from JAPYZI010001746.1 coordinate 11,480, forward strand.
AGAGAAAATTAAACATTCAGAATCCATTTATTTATGTGGTTGGTTTGAAAATGTTGATTGTCAAGGTTATTAATAAAAATAAGAACGTATTATTTAATTCATTATTTATGGATATACTTTATTTTATTTATTTAAGGATTTTATTATTGTTTAAGGATTTTATCATTATTCAAGGATATTATTTAAGGATATTTTTTTCCCAATGGCACCATAACAAAGTGTTGTCTTCACGATCGACAAATAATTCTGAGATGCAAATCTTTCGAAACGAAGAAAATATGAATTTGATTTATTCGAGTCGTTATTGAGGGATCGCAATTAATGATTTATTCAAGAATAAAAAGAAAATGTGGTCAATCAGAAATAGAAAGTAATTTTGTTGGCTCCGTATATTTAAATTTTTATTTTCAAATGTGACATAAAAAAAAAAATTCTCAACGTACAAAAAAAACATGGAAAACGACGGAAGAATTCTGTATAAAACAAAAGTTTTAAAGAATGAAAAACATAATTCAATAGAAATAAGAAAAATCAAGATATAAAGCGAAAAAAAATAGTCAAAATTAATCTCATTAAAAATGCACTGGCCAAAAAACACAACATTAAACAAACACAAATTCAACCGAAAACAAACCCAAACAGTATCAAATACCACTAACAATAAAAAAAAATATATATATAAAAAAGGAAACGTAGGAAAAAATCTTTTTGCATTAGGAATTTGATTTTGGACTCTAGGAATTTGGTTCTGGGCTCATTTTGTATCGATATAATTTCCAATTTCTCGATCACGATAACTCGCGTCCGATGATCGAATTTCCGGAAATGTTGGGTTTTTTTTCTCATTACCTTGCGTTGAACCCCCATAAGCTTTCACATAAATCGAAAAAGGCGTAATGAAGACCTATTTTAATTCGGTCTATTCATAAGCGTTAAGTCGCGAGTATCAGTTTAAAAATAAATGTAAAAGCGAAATAAATTGTTGGCAGAGGCTCTCTATGGTAAGAGACATTCATTTCAGCAAAGTTTACGGAATTACACGAGGCGCATCTTCGTTCTCCGTACACGAGGGAATATATGAATACGAATCAAAAGCTCCGCGCGGCTCACCGCACGCTCGCGAATATACTCCTCGCAATGCTCGGGCACTATTTCGGTGCAACGGCGAAACTTCATTAGGACGTGCACGTTCCTAATCCACTTGGTGTCTCCCAACGAGGGCAGAGGGCTCCCACTTTTTTAAAAAAAAAGAACCCAAGTCCGGTTCTTGATTCTAAAGATTCGGTGAAATCGTTAAAACCAAAAATATTTATCGTCTTTCACATTTCGATTTTGAAGTACCATTTTGAAAATCTCTGATTTTCAAAACGGAATTATTACAAAAATATAACGAATTGAAAAATGACAGCTACCTTTAAAAACCAAATATTTCGAAAGATCCCGTGATTCTTAAACGTTTTTATTATTGAATTATTTTGAAAATGACGTGGTTCTTTTTTACTTATATGATTTCGAGGATAAAACGGTTTTGAAAATGATATAATTTTGAGAATTTAGTGAAAAATGCAATAAATCAGGAAACGAAACACTTTTTTTTTTAAATAATATGATTTAAAGTATCGAATGATTTGGAAAATCCAATTATTTACATAGGATGACAAGAAGTGAAAAAAAGTTAATGAATTTACTTTTAAAACGAAATAATGTTGAGAATTAAGTGATTTGTAATTATAAGAATTATGTAATAATTAAATTCACGTTTTCTTTAGAATCAAGTAACGTAACGAATGAAACAATTCGTAAAAGTAAATTTTCTAATGTATTACATTATATACAAAACAAACTAATTCTCAGAATAAAATTACGTCGAAAAGTGCAATAATTTTAAATAATCTGAAAAATAAAAATGACACTAAAACGAATCGATGTTAAAATTGAAATGTCCTGAAAAGTCCCACAATTTTCCATTAGTGACGAAAGTCTCTCCAGAGTTCGCGTTTCGTCATAATATCGAACTTAACAAAAAAAAGGAAAAAAAAATTACTCTAAAAAAAAGAAAATATCGAGCACGCTTTTCATTCTCGTTCTGAGATCCCAGTACTTCCGCTCATTTGAGATTGTCCAAGTTTTTCATTCGAGAAAATTAAAGAGGGTGGAAGGCCGAGGAAGAGACTGATTAAATCAGGCTTATCAATACTCCTGGATAGTCCTCCACCATACAATTCTCAACTAAAAAAAAAAACTACATAGAATGAAGAAAGCCCAATAGAAAAGAGAAGAAAACCTGGGGGGGGGGGGAGAACGAGTGAAAAAGGCGGAAGAATTGAGAGAAAGAGAGGGGGAAAGAAATGACTCCGATTTATCTTCCACGTGGCCCTTGAAGAGTCTTTTCTTCCGCTCATATACACTGGCTATAAAACAGAAATGAAGATAATCATACGAGAGGTGCATCCCCTCGGAACAAATACGATAAAATTCTCAGTCATGTGCACACCTATGCGTCCAGGAAATGAATGCACATATTGCTGATGTGTGACGTATGAAAGACTGGATAGTATTTTACACTGAGGAAGCGCAAAAAGTCACGTTTCATTCTACGTATGTACATATAAAAATATACAAATAAATATACACGCAGAGAAAAAGAGAAACAGAAAGAGAGAGGGAGAGAGAATGAGAGAAAGAAAGGGATGATGATAATTTTATTACGCCCCAGTGTATACTTTCAGTTAAAATAGCAAAAGGAGTAACAAAAATATTTTAAAAATTGTATTAACAAAAAACTGGAAACTTCCAGAAAAATAAATAATAATAAAGGACTAATAGTATTAATAATAATAATATTGATGAGAAAATCGAGCTTGACATTCGGGTATCTGGATGTCAGTGCAAGCTTAGGAGGTGCGTTGCCCTAAGCAATAAAATCTACCAATTTCAAAAAGTAATAAAATAGTACTAATAATAATAATGAAAAAAATCGAGCTTGACATTCGGACAGCCTGATGTTTTCCAGTATAAGCTGAGGAAGTCCATTAATGTCCATGCCCTAAGCAATAAAATCTACCAATTAAAAAAATTAATAAAATAATAATAATAATAGAGATAATAGAAATAGTGACAACTAGAAATAATGCATCAGCGGAACAAAACACAATTAAGAATAATATATTAGTGGTTATTAAAATGATAGCAAAACTGAAAATAGTGAGGGATTGGAACATTCAGAATAAAAAACAATTAAAATTAAATACACTACGTAATTAAAAATAAGAAATAATTAAAAGGAAATGAAGAAGAAGGGAAGGAATTAATTCTAGAATTCTAGAGAGGGAGAGAGAGAGTTCAGTCTCGTTTGCTTCCTCGCACTTCTTGCTGTGTCAACCTCCTCTAGCCTCGATCTTTTGGCACCACGCGAGGCATCGCTGAACGCTAGTTGCTATATCTAGGTGTCGCGTAGTTTGCTAAACGTCAGCGTAAATACGAGGGGTGCCAGCCCAAAAGGTGTGCGAGCCCTGAAATGCCTTGTCGCCGACTGCTTGCCTCACACTTTGTAAGGGTTGAATCGGAGAAGATAGAGCAAAACGGGAAGGAAGGGGGGGGGAGAAAGAGAGAAAGAGAGAGAGAGAATTTATTTGCTTGTGCATATTGGAGTAGGGTTGTACATTTCGAGACGTATTCGAAAAAAAGCGTATTTTCGTGCCGATTAACATCCGCCGGAAGAATTTGAAAATTTTGAGGGGGAAAACGAATGAAAATTTTATAACACGGAGTATAATGAAGACAATGAAATTTCGAGTACGAGATACTTTTGAGTAAACATTTTCACAGTGATATGAAATTCGTCGAATTTTTATTTTGCTTCGAATGAACTTTTTTTCGAAGGTGGGATTGGTTAATTGTGTTTTAGTGATTTTGCTTGAGGCTTTCTATTTTTTTTTTAGTCTTATTTGAAAAAAAAACGGTTTTTTTGGGAGAAGATTGGTGAAAAGAAAATTCGGAAATCTAGAAAAGTGATGAGTTTAATTTTTCCTTGGATGACACGAAGATAATTTAGATTCTAAAACGATCACTTGAAGAAACCATTTTATTTTTTCAAGCTTTTCTCACTTTTTCGAAATTTTCTCGATTTTCGAAAAAAAAAACTTCAATATTTTTACATGGAAGTATATTTTGATAATTCTTTTGCCCTCTCAAGTGTATCAATAATAAGCGTTTGTTTTGTCGTTCGTAAAATGTAATTTAATTTTTTTTTAAATACCCCATATTTCTTAAAACACGATTCAAAATCCGGCCCGAGTAAAGCAGCCGTGGATGAGGTCCCGCGAAATAATGTGCATCAGGATACCGCGCTATCGCCGAGCTGTGTGCACTTTACGAGAGAAACACGCGACGAGTCGAGCAAATAAAACGAGACGAGTTGATATAAAAGGAAAAAAATGGGGGGGGGGGGGGGGGGGGCAAACGCCCCGGAGCTTATGTGTTTATGAAGGACCGAATGTTCCGACATCAGCTTGGGAAAAAGTGCGCGTCGCAGCAAGGTGGAGGGATCGCTCGGCGGGCCGGAAGCGTGCGAAGGAACTGCCGAGTCCTTGCTTTATGAGCGTTAAGCCACGTGACCTGTGAAGTTATGACAACGAAGATCCTTCAACGGATACCCGGCGTCGAACGTTTTGCTGAGGAATTCGTGAAACGAACAGCGACAAAAAATATGGCAAAGAAGATTGCCAGGATCGAATTTATTTTTTATTCATTTAGAACAGCGTGGATTCTCGTTGTTGGTATAATAATGATAATCAAAAGAACAATGTTAACCATGACAACAATAGCAATATCAGTGATAATAATAAAAATGGTAAAAAAACAACAACAATAACAATAAAAGTAATAATAAAAAACATAGTAATAATATCAACAATAAAAACAAGAGCTAAACCATTAATAATAATAATAATAATAATAATAATAACAATAAAAACAAGAGCTACAATAATAATAATAATAATAATAATAACAGCAACAATAAAAACAACGGCAACAAGACGAACAACAGCGAAAATAACAAAAACAACAACAATAACAAGAATAACAGCAATAATTATAGCAATAACAACAATAACACAAACAGCAATGATAAAAACAATCGCAACGTCACATCAACAATAAAAATAACGGTAACAAGAACAACAACAATAAACATGGCAATGATAATAATAATAATAACAATAACAGTAATAATGACAATAATAGCAATGTCACTGCAACAATAAGAACAACAACATCCCTTACAACGTCAGCTACAGTAACAACAACCGAAACAATAATAACAGTAACTAAAATAGTGCCAATAACCCAATTCTGTTATAGCTATAATAATAATAACGATAATAGTGATAATAATCATGACGACACTTGTCTCATACTTCACGGGTTATGTGCCAGTTTTTTTTCTTTTTTTTTTTCCTTCATTCACTCTCCTTTCGATGAGGTTCAGAGCTCCCGAAGTCCTCGAAGGAGAGAATCTCGAGAGATCTCTCCGGAGGATTGAGAAGATATGTGTACGTATGCGTATCTATATATACATAGGTATTTACACATACACACACATATATATATATATAGATATAGGTACGGGAAAAGCTTGTTTTGAAGACATTCGACCCAAAAGCCCGGTAATTCTCGAGGTCGTAACCGCGTAATACAAGATAGGATAGGGGTCGTAGAAGACCTCTCGATAAATCTTATCAGTCATCCTCGCATAATCCGTACGTTCCATAATCAGCCAATTAAGCCGTTAGAGTTTCCATATTGCGAAAGAACAGGAGTTGCATCGGGGATGACGCAACTGGAGGTTGGGATCAACGTTGATCAATTGTTAATGGATACACACAACGGCCAATGACTAATTACGTCGAGATTCTTGGGTCACGTGGCACTCGGCTAGTGAAAAAAGGACCAATTAAATTATTCGGCCGTTTAGCCAATTAGCGTGAGGAGAACGAATACCGCACGGGGAAGAAGAAGAACCGTGGAAGCATTGGGCAATTGACCCAGGAGCTGTTAAATACCCAAAGTACTTGGGAACATACCATACAGGGCGCTCTGAATTATAAAGCTTTCTTAAGAGCTCAGACTAAGAGAGAGAAAGAGAGAGAGAGAAAATTCAACTATACGTGGAGAACAGAAGGACCCAGACGTTTTCTTCCCACTAAAATGCACTGGCCTACAAGACTAGTTATATATTGGGGTCCCCATTTCTTGAAGAGCACCGCTTCATACAGCTCACTCTCTCTCTCTCTCTCTCACTCTCTACAACTACTAACGCTGCATTTGGTACATTCTGCAGCTCAAGGCTCTCGAGAACATCTCGTCTTTTGTAGTCTCTCTTTCTCTCTCTTTCTCACTCTCTCTCTCTCTCTCTCTCTCTTCTCCCTTTCCGTACGTACATTTTTGTCTTCCTTACTCTTCTATGTACACAGCAAACTTATATATGAGTATATACTTTTGTCGGAGAATGGAGAGGGTTGGAATGGTCGAGGCGGGTCGCGAGGTACATGCACTCCCTCCCCCTCCCCCCCGGCCCCGTAGACTCCATCCAGCCAGGAGGGCGCATCCATGTGCGATACGTCACTGCGCAGTAATGGCAAACATAATGTATATCCCTATCCTCCCTGCGCACCTTCGCTATTAATCCGCAAATTCTTCCCTCCCACTCCATTACGAGTCACGCGCATCCTCATCGAACGCACTCTGAGCTCCATTTCGAGTAAAAGAAAAAACGTGGTACCGCAATGTTTTCTTTTTTTAAGTTACGTAATGTGGTATCAGACCTGTCTAGCATACACGCGAGCTTTGTATAGGCGAGGGTTCGTATCCTTCGTTGGAATTGTAAAACTTCGACGGCAGTTTTTGGAACTTTTCTCGCTTGGTTTTCAACCGATCGCAATGATTGAAGTGTAAAAATACGTATATCTGTTATAGACAGGTCCACGTATTCTTTAATTAACGATCGGCTTAACCGGAAGTCCCATTTTTGGCCTCTTTCGCTAAAACATCGAAAGTAGAAAATTTCGAGCGACACAATGCAGCCGATCTTTTCGACGAGAATTTCCAAATGCTTTTCACCGGTTTCTTTACCGGCGGAATCGTGTGCCATTTCGCTTCGGATGGCGCACCGGGAACCGCAAAATTATCAAGTCCGTGTAAGCGCCACCTGCATCCAACGTTCGCGATGCACCGATTGCCGCGACAGTCGGACTCGCCCACGTATTTTCCACCGGGTCTAGATGTGCGCAACCCTATTCGCATTTTGCGGACGAAGAATGGGCCCACCCTTGTGAATATCTTGATGACACCGGATGCGTTGGAGCAAAGGCTAGGCAGAGTGAAACATAGAAAGGGCAAGAGGGATGAAGGGGGGCCGGGAGAGCCGGGAGGACAGAGGTAGAGAAAGGACTGGAGAGTTCGTGCAGAACTTGCCGCATAATGAGGGTGTTTTTGGAACCGGGAACATTCCTGGGTCATGTACAAAGATACTTATCGTATACGTACTGATACCAGCACCCAACGGCAACGTGGTAGTTAGCGTTACCCTGGGCGAAGTCACACAACCCCCAACGTACCTTGCAACGCTCCTTGAATAATTAATATGTGAAACAGAAAATCTTGAACGTCCTGGCAATAATAACCGCTTTATGCACCTACCGCTGTACCCCTGGTCTCTCAACGAGGCGCAAGTACATACCCCTGCCGTTAAAACCCACCCGGTAAAGTCGATACACCTCACACGCCTGTTTCTCAGCCAAGGCTTTATTACTTTCATACTGGGTTACCCGGACCTTACGTGAACCCCTTATTTTTAGACCTGTCGTTAACACGCCTGATCGTTCGTCGCGATAACGGCGATTACATCGAGACTTCGTATCCTCCGGAATCTGGAATGAGATACCAACGGCTGGACACAACTTGGAACGTTTTCTTCCGTAAACGAAATTGACTCCACTGGTCTGTAGAAAGTACATCACCAATGATAAAGATGGCCGGCAAACATTTTCGGAACTTTTTGGGAAAACGCCTAAAACTAATAGCTGAAGTTGTTAGAGTAGATATCTGGTCACAGAAGAAAGAACTTCGTGTCTAAAAAGACTTATAAACATCTTGAAGTTCAACGAATTCAGAAAAACTGGTGATGAGCTTTCCGTTGGGAAAATCGTCAATCGAGTAGTGTCATGACCTAGCCACGATAGAGGCACACGTCCTAATCCTGGAACGGTCGCGTTCGATCGAGAAATGCCGGAGAAAATTGATAAAAACTGAGTGCACGTAGGGCGGGTTAACGGGTACAGTATGTCATCCGCGGTAGGCAGTGACGGGGCAGAAAATCGTCGGTGTAGTACAGCAAGAGCCACACAGCGTCAACCGTTCTCACCACTTGTCGTTTCACCTGGAACAGTTGGCACAATTATCAGCTGAGCAAACGACACTGACCTACTCGCTTTTTTGTCACACTCACCCTTCTAGCAACCCTTGAAGGGTCGAAGCGTTCGATCACTCGACCGGATGTCTTCATCGTTGGATCGAGCGGCGAAAAAAAGGTCGCCAAGCGATATAGCCACGCGGATACTGGAATGTACAATTTGCCTGGTTGAGAAATAAAAAAAGAAAAAAAAAACAAGAGTACGAGTATTCTCGTCACACGATGACACAGTTTCTTCCAGCTTCGTACGAGTGCCACCCTTCCAGTTGCGGATCGTTCCAAGAGGCACGTTGACTCCGACGCCACGTCGGGATATGTGTCGCGTTCGATCCTTATTGCTTACAGATACATCCAACCCTTTCCACTGTATCGATCCTATATGTGTACCCAAACGAGTCTGTATCCGTGCAACGAATTTGCCAGAGAGATCTTTGACCAAACGTGGTGAAACTCCACCAAGTTATGAGAGCACTCCGTGCGATTCTGAATAGCGTTGAGCCAGCGCCACCCTTCGAACATACGTTGTAGAAACAAAAAAAAACGGAAATCCCTGGAGACCGCAAGGTTCCTGGACCACCTACAGACAGGAAACGGACAGGCAAAGTTTTGAACACGAACGTGCCCAAAGTGAATTGTGAATGCGAACTTTATTGGACTCTGGACTCTGCACTATTAATTCGGGGCTGAAACAGGGGTAGCCAACGTCCAAGACCAGAATCCTCATAAGTGAAATCACTTTCTCTTCAGAATCTCTTCATTCGACGCTCAAAAGGAATTGTATCGAGAGAGTCCCTGGTACACCCGGTCGCCGCTAGATGGCCACCGGTGCGGCTTTACTCGCAACAGTTCCAATCACTCCTACGCCTAGAAGAATTCGCAGGGAATTTGCCTTTAGATTCACTTACTCGCTACAAATACGGACTTTTTTTACGGACTAGAAGTTCTAAAGCATTCTAGTTCGTATAAAAAGTTACGTAAGAGGCACTTTCTAATCTTTTTCCTATCTTTATCGTTTGCTACATCCAAACTTTGGAAGCATATTCCCCCAAAATCCAAAAAAATGTGGGTGACCTCTTTGCACTTTTGACTTTTCCAATCTGCTTCCGTTTTGCTTCTACTTAATTCTCCTACACTTGTCATTTGAAATATCAAAGTTTTCGAAAATGTGGTACTTTTGAGTCTCTTTTTAGACTTTTAAGAATCTTGTGACTGTCTTTCTTTTAAAATTCCTTTTAGAGTATCAAAACTTGGCGTAGGTGTTCAATTCCATATTTCGTTGTTTTATAGATCTTTTTTTTTTTGCCTTGTCCCTCTTCTGCACTTCATAACCAGTTCGTAATCCGACCGATCCAAATTTTCAGAAATGAAGAGAGCGCCCTTCGTAGTGCTCGAAGCGTGGGAGGCTTATTCAACTTCGCGCTCTCACTTTTTCCACTCAGACTACGTTTTTCTTTTTTGCCTCTCAGCCTCCCACAATCTATCTTCGTAAAAGGGAGAAACCCGAAGTTTCTCGTTCCCCGGGCACGATTTCCGACCCGAATTTGTTCTCTCGGCAAATGGAGTAGGAGAATTCCGAAAATACTAATGCCGATAGTCTGAGTACTGGAGGCTCGAGTGGAGTTACCCACGTTGCGTATATGTATAATGCTTCTCGGAAACGCAAAGTACTTAGGGTGCTTGGGTCTGACGTATCCAACCTACGAAATGAAATTGTTCGTATATATATATATGCAAAAGCGTGTTAACGAGTCATAGAGCTTACTGGCTCGAAGGGGTTGTTGGCCGACCTCCTATGTCGTACACAAGAATCGGAAAGCTCCCATATTCTCATCGGTCTTAACCGAAGCAACTGTGCATTAATGAAGACCCGACCAGGGCCATTTTTCATCCTGTAACTTCAAAGCAACAATACCACTTTGGCTTGCACTTGAATGAATTTTTTCTTAAGTTCAACATTTTACATCAAGTAAAGAGGCACAGCGATTGAAAGCCCTGGCTGGGAACGCTTGGGGATTATGATGATCATTCGGAATACTTCGAATCAAAAAAGAAAAAAAATGGGGGCTTTTTATTACCAACCTGAAGAAAACTCAATAAATATTGGCGTTTAGATAATCATTGATAATGATAAGACTACCTGAACGTGTTGCTTAAATTTAAAAAGGGAGACGTTTCTTTGCTTGATCAGTCAAAACGGATACGTAATTACTGACAAAACTTCAATCATACAGTTGCCAATGTTTTAGAATTGAACTTCAATTATTATTAAAAGTGTACAAAATTTTCTTTTTAGGATTTTCAACTCACTTTTTCCATAACGATCAATTCAACGATACATCAATGTTTTTCAATAAAAATTGGTACCCCGATTTTTCGATATATAAACAAATAAACATTAGCATCGATTATTCAATTACTTTACTTTGATCTTGAAAAATAAATGTAATGCTTAATTTAATTAATGCAATAATAATATATCAATTAATGTAACTAATATAATAAATAGTAATAATTGATTCCTCTTCAGAAATTAATTATTCCATTCAAGCTTGAATTTGAAAAATTTTTTTCAGCCCGGATTTTTTTTTTTTCGTTTCCTTTTTGAATCTTGAATCGTCATTCGATCATCCGCATTGGGTTCTTGCATCGAGATCAGTTGCCTTTCATTCGCCGAACAAGAACCCGTCACCGTTGCGATTCCTATCGATGCTCCGTTCTAATTCTGACGCTTCTCCTCGAGTTCTCCCCCAATCGCTGCGTTCCTTCACGCCGATCTATAGACCAGGGCTCTTACGTGGGCGACTAGCGATGTGCATTCACGTGACGTGGCTCTCGCGTGCTGCAAATGCACTTCGCACATTGCCACAAGAGAGAGGCGCTCGATTTTGCGCTCGCGGTGCCGTTGTACTCCCGCGGGCTCGATGCGAGAGGAAAGCTCAAGAGGGAATGGGTTCGTGGGAGTGAGAGAGGATCGCTGGGAGGGAGCAAGGGAAAGAGAGAGACGGAGAGAATCGATACTTCTCGTTATTTCGGTATCCGGAGAGAGAGAGAGAGAGAGAGAGAGAGAGAGACATCGTGAGCACAAGAAAAGGGGCGGGGGGGGGAGGAGAAGAGAAGCCATGAATATCACAGAATTTCTCGCGCTTAGCGAAACTAAACATAGATATGTGAGCCTATGTACATGCATATAGCGAATCCTGGTGCGAGAAGGACAGAGATAAAGGGGCTATCGAACGACGGTTATTCCAGGGTGGTTTTGGGTATCGAGAATTAAAGATGCACGATCCCGAAGACTCGCACCATTGCACCTCTTATATCCTTTGATCGTATAGCTATAGTGTTATACTTTTATAGAATATATGGAATGTTTCCTATATATGTGTATATATTATATATGTCATGGATACCTATATACTCTCTCTTTCCATTTATACATATATATATATATATATATACTTATAAATGTAGAGAGAGAGAGAGAGAGAGAGCTCCAGTTTGGCTCAGTTTGGATCTGGTCCCGATGTCGATGCTCCGTGACTGGGATCGGGAATCATAGTGGAAATCCACCCGACGAGCAAAATATTTTACGACGGTGACGTAAAATGTACCGATCTCTGAGCAACCGATCTTTCGTCTCTGTCGGTCCGTCTGTGTTTTTCTTTCTCTTCTCTCACTCTCGGTCTCTCTCCCTCTCTCTCTTTCTCTCTCTCTTTCTCTCTCTCTCTCTCTCTCTCTTTCTACCTTCCCCCTTTCTCTCATTTTCTTTCTTTTTCCAATCCACATAATATGGCTTCTCATTTGTCTGTGTATGCAGACGTTTCACACCTACTTGAATTCCACTGACACACTCAAAGGTCATCTCACACGGACGCTATATCTGGTCGCATAAATTGTGATAATTCGCAAATGAGCGCAGGCTCCGGATCGCTTCGACGATTTAAGCGAGACGAACGGTTCGTGGAAACTCCGAGAATTTTGATGGTAACGGGAATATGGAATTTACGAGATATGTGCGAAAAAGAATATTTCCTGATTACGAATTTGGATCCGGGATTAGGTGTGAATGAGAATAGATGGGAAGGATTAGATGTGAAGAAATTTTTGACAATTTTGGTCGGTGGAATATCGTGTAGATTGGTTCTTCGACCAAAAGATTTGTATCTTATCGTGTCTTCCTCGAAGAGAAGAAGCGAGAAAGTTCTTGGTCGATTGGATCAATATTATCATTTACTTTAATGAAAATGAGCGCCAATAAAGAAAATCGGGAGGTAAGGAATAGGCTAGTAAATTGAAAAGTCATTTCGATATTTATTTGTACTTTAAACAGAAATAAATCAAGTTTTTAAAAATAGATAATGTTTCATAGAAAAAATAAAGTAAAAAATCGAAATATCGAGAAATAATCAGAATCGAATGTTCCTTTTGAAACACGTCATATTTTATCGAGCTTTTTCTATCATGATGTTTGATTATAAAAATAATTGTATTTTTTTTCGATTTTTCAAGGTAAATTATAATAATTATTGTTAATAAGTAATTTTTAGAAATTCAAGAAGAAAAATGTTATTGACAAATCGTTTACACCATTTTGAAAAACAGAGTTTGACGAAAAACGCGTTTGATTTTTCACTGGCGGTTCTATCGATGTGATCACATATTTTTCTTCAATCTGCGATTCACACACCGTACGTCAAAACTTCCTCTTTAATTTTAGGCGCTTTGAGCGATAATCGATTTTTTTTATTTTCTGAATTACCTTCACCCGTTAAGAGAATAAATTTTCATAAATTCGAATAGTGTAATCCTAGGTGTCGTTTGTGTCTTTCGAATTGTTATTATTATTATTATTATTATTGTTATTATCATTTTTCAAATTCTCGACGTAAATATAGGATGTATTTTAACGACGAGTTATTCGGGCTCGAAAAAATTGAACGTTCTTCTAAAAGTTCGAAAGTCTACTTTGGGAACAACGGAAGACACTTAATTGAATCCCGGATGCGAGAAACTTCAGAAAAGCTTTTCTCGTACGCACCGTAAACGAGGAAACGAAGTTTCAGAGATCCAGTTAAGAATAAATAAATGAAATTTGAAATGTCGAACGGAGAATTTAATTATTAATAGATATTAAAAAATCGCAGAAATACTTGAAAATGTGACCCATTACAGTTATTGATTAAATAATTTATTCATTATTTTAAAATTTGTCATTCATTATTTTAGCAGTTAAAGAGGGATGATTTTTTTCGAACACATTTATTTTTGACTAATTAATTTTATAGCCATAAAAAATTGTAGCAATTGAGAAAATCTTCGATTATTATTGAAGAGGATATTTTTATTTAATATTTATTCGAAGAGGATTATTAATTTTATAACGAATATTTATAATAATTATTAATTAAAGTAATAAAAATAATGTAATAAGCATCGAAACATTTACATTAAAATGAAAAAGTATGTTTAATTTTAATTCGGAGGATTCATCAATATAATTTAAGTGTCAATGATTTTGATTTGAGAAAGACAACATTGATAAATCTTAATTTGTTTTTTAACGAGCTATTTTTATTATTTTGTACTTAATTTTTGCTATATTATAGTTTATTTGGAATTTCGACGTTTTTTCAAAACGCAAATTTTGTTACATCGAGCACTGTTCCTCCCGAAAATACACCGCATTTATTTTCAAAGAAGAAAACAATTACCCATCGTATTTTTACAGATCGCGAAATACCACAAACCTCGGAAAGTATACGAATTTTTTCGCTCAATGAAATTCGACGATGCCAGCAGCCCGTTCCTTGCCTCGTTTTAAATAAACACCAACTATCACGCTCACGAATAATAGCCTCTGCACGCCGGGGAGTCACGATAAAAAATTCATACTCTCAGCCAGGAAAGTGTCTTGCCTCGCGAATCGGCGAGTGAGACATCGCTGACTAAGATCTCTCGCTCTTTTGCGGGTTTGACCCGAATCCCGTGGAGGAGAACGCGAAAAATATATCAAGACGTGTTTTCCAGAGGTCCGGGCCAATTATAAGATCGTTTCTGGAATCATGATGCAGCAGTATCCATCAGGATCGATTTTGTAGCGATGATCGCAACCAATTTATTCAACTATCCGTATCAGCTTATAGCCAACATTATTGTTAATAGAACTATTTTCAAAATGGCAATTTTTGCTGTTATTATACTTATAATAATTATTATTTTTGTAATTGCTATTATTATAATTAAAATATTATTATAATACTTAAGATAATTGTCATTATCATAATAATTGCCATAATAAAAAAACTAATATTTAATTTATCTAAAAATAATAATAATAATAAATGAAACAAGCATTGTTAATGTTGTTGAAATTGTTGCCACTATTATAATTGAAGTATTATTATAATAGTAACAATAATTATCATTATCATGAAAATGGTCATAGTAAAAAATAATATTCAATTAATAATAATAATTATTATTATCAATAATAAATCCAATAAGCATTATTATTAACTATACCGTACACGTGTACTTATATAAACACTGAAACATCAATTTTTTGTAAACTGTATGAATTTTCGTAAACATTTTTTCGTAATCTTTTGATTGAATGAATTATAATATTATAATAAAAACAATAATTATCATCATCATCATCATCATAATAATATCCACAGTTATAAATAACAATAATTAACAAATACAACAATAATAATTATTACTATCCACGTAACACACACACACACACACACACACATATTTATATCAAAAATGAAACATCAATTGCCTTAACGTGAATGTGCTCCAAAGTGCATGCATTTTCATTAACGTCTCTCGACTTCGCCGCCCTCACCCTCAACTGGGCCTCAAGCTTTTTCCTCGCCATCTCTCTCATCAGTGAAATACACGAACCTCGCACAATTGACGAGGTAACCTCCCAAATTCTTCGTCTTTCCCATTTTTGTTTCTTCTCTGCTCCTCTCTACTAAACCTCCCTCCTCCTCCTCCTCCTCCTCCCCCTCCTCCTCCCTTTCATTGTTTCTTTTTATTTTTCATTATGCACGCGTACCTCTCGACCTCCGTTCGCAAAGAGCGGAGGTGCGGGGCACGTCGAAGCGGGATTGAAGTGGAGAGCACGAGAGAAACCAGAGACGCGAATGCATGTCCGTTTATTTGTTCCGATTAAAAATGCATACGCGAGCCCCGAGCTGTCTATCGTTACGGCGCTTGTTCGTTAAACATATACATATATATACTCATACTTATATATATATATGAATGTAAGTATGAGTATATGTATGTTTTTTTCCAGCTGTGTACGTTTATGGTTGTGAGTAAACATTTGTAACGTAATACCTGTATCTCGGACATTCTTGCACCTCCTATCGCGAATATGCATGCATATGTAAAAATAACGATTCTCGTATGACGTTACGCAAAGAGAGAGAGAGAGAGAGAGAGAGAGGAAGATAGGGTGAAAGACAGACAGATAGGAGGGACATGCAGTAACCACGCATACATTTCGCGAGGCATTTATGTAGGTCGTTTGCACAATGTGTCGCCTTTGCTTTTAGTATGGAAAAACACCCGTGACAAAACGCAAATACATACTTTCGTTTCGTAACGAGGATGCGCAAGGAAAACGAAAAAAAGAAAATAGAAGAAAAGGAAAAAAAAGAATAACATGGAGTGAAGAGAGGAACAAATGACGAAGGTAAAAAGAAGGGGAAAGGGTCCCCTTTTGGTTGGGGGTGATTTGTGTATATTTTGTTTTATTTTGTGTGTTTTTTTTTCGTGTTTTCTTTGTTTCGAGGCTTTTGTGGGTTTTTAGGTTAGGTCGATTGATGAAAGTTTTTTTTATCGGTTTGTATATTTTTTTTATCGCTTTGGGAATTTGAACGAATTTTTAGTTATGGCAGAATTGATTTTGAGAGCTTCGTTCGGCGATACGAAAATAAGGGGAGTTGAAGAACATTAATTTTTAGGGAAGAAACTGGATAATTGGAAAATCGTTTTGATAGTTGTTTCTATGGTTATTGATGGAATTTCGTACGTAATTTCGGTAAGATTTGATTGTTGATTAAGGATTGAGGGTATTGTAAACAATATTGCGAGGCAAAAATTCGCGAGCGATTCGACCGTGTGAAGGAGAGTGGGGAACAAAGTGTCACGGGGCACAGTAGGATAAATCGAGTGAATTTGTTCGGTGACACAAAAGTGGCACGAAAATCTCATTTTTGCCACACTATTGTGGGGTTAATCGAGCAGTTTCTTCTTTTTTTCCATGCGAAGTGCTATTCGACGATACGTTATAAGCACTTCCCATTTGAATGCTTTCAGAATATTTTGGACTGCTTTTATAACGACTGATAGCCACGAACTTGTACAATGGATGTCAATGCTTCACAATACGATAGCTGTCAAGGCCTTAAAATGGAACTGGTGTCAATGCTTCATAACGTGACAGCTGCCAATTCTTAAAAACATGGCAGTTGTCAGTTCTTCAAAACACGAAAGCTGTCAATGCTTTGAAACATGATAATTGTCAATTCTTCAGAACACGAAGTCTGCCAAAGCTTTAAAACATGATAATTGCCAATTCCTCAAAACATGATATCAAAACATTGAATCTCTATAGCATGTAAGAAGCTCACCCTACGACCTTTTGAAATTTCGTAATGTTTGAGATTCCGGAAAAGTGGCCGGAGTAGTCGAACATTTTTTTTCTGTTTTAAAAGTATTAAAAGGGTCTATATAATCGAAAATTTTCAGCTGATTACAAATATCAAGGAATTTTCGTCGAAAGCACTTCACACAGCAAATAAATCGTGATTTTAGAAGTTTTTGACCATTTTTTTATGACAATTTTGAGTTTTGGGGGAAATTAATGGTACATTCGTACTCAGGGAATAAAATTACATCGAAATGGACCAATAAAAAAAATATTAAAAATTCAAAATTTTTTTCGATTTTTGGGCGAAAAAAGTTTCTTCACTAAATCATGGATAACTTCTTTTTCTTTGGGATTTAGCACTCCACTCTGCACTCAATTTCTTCGTTACGACTTTCTCTTTAAAACGCTTTTTTTATCATTGAAATCCGACGATTTTTCGATTTTTGGCAGAATTTCAAAGTTGGACCATCGATTTTTGCAAATTTTTCCATACATACCCCTTTGATACGAGATATCCATACGAATCCAACGCCATTATTTAAGTTAGGCAAAAACCTTTTAGAAACTCCCCCAATGAATCCCCGTAGCCTACGAGAAGCTCACTCTACGACCTTTTGAAATATCGTGATTTTTGAGATTACGGAAAAGTGGCCGGCGGGAGTCGAAAAAATTTTTTTTACGTTTTTTAAGTATTAGAAGAGTATATTTGATCGAAAATTTTTCGCTGATTGCAAATATGCCCGAGTTTTTGCCGCAAGCGTAAAATTAGACTGGAAAAATGCGAAAAAACCGTTCGGAAATAGTTTTTCGACATTTTTTCCTAGAAATTTTCGGTTTTGGGGAAAATTGATGGCGGATTCATGTTCAGGGGATCAAATTACATCGAAATGGAGCTATAAAAAAAATATTAAAAATCAAAAATTTTTTTCGTTTTTTGGGCAAAATAAGTTTTTTCACTAAATGATCGATAACTTTTTTCCCTTTAGGATTTGGCACTCCACTCTGCACTCAATCTCTTCGTTATGATTTTCTCTCCAAAATGCTTTTTTAATCATTACAATCCGATGATTTTTTGATTTTTGGCAGAATTTCAAAGTTGGACCATCGATTTTTGCAAATTTTTCCATACATACCCCTTTGCCTCTTTTTTTGCCATTTGTACGCGATATCGATATGAATCCAACGGCATTATTTAAGTCAGGCAAAAACCTTTTCCAAACCCACCCAATGAATCTCCATAGCCTCCAAGAAGTTTACCTTACGACCTTTTGAAATTTCGTGATTTTTGAGATTCTGGAAAAGTGGCCGGGGGAGGTCGAAAATTTTTTTTCTCCGTTTTTAACTCTTAAAAGGGTCTATTTGATCGAAAATTTTCTGCTGATTACGAAAATGCCCGAGTTTTTGCCGAAAGCGCAAAATTAGACCGGGAAAATGGGAAAACCCGTTCCAGAATATTTTTTCGACGTTTTTTCCTCGAAATTGTAGGTTTTGGGGAAAATAAGTGGTATATTCGTATTTAGGGGACAAAGTTACATCGAAATGGACCAATAAAAAAAATATTAAAAATCCAAAAATTTTTTCGATTTTTGGGCGAAAAAAGTGTTGTCACTCAATTATCAACAACTTTTTTCCCTTGAGGATTTGGCACTCTAATCTACGCTCAATCTCTTCGGTATGATTTTCTCTTCAAAATGCTTTTTTAATCATTCAAATCCGATCGTTTTTCGATTTTTGGCAGAATTTCAAAGTTGGACCATTGATTTTTGCAAATTTTTCCATACATACCCCTTTGCCTCTTTTTTTCCGATTTTTCAAGTGAACTTTCCGGGAAAAATATTAGAGATATCGATACGAATCCAACGCCGTTATTTAAGTTAGGCAAAAACCTTTTCCAAACCCTCCCAATGAACCTCCATAGCATATAAGGAGCTCACCCTACGACCTTTTGAAATTCCGTGATTTTCAAGATTCTGGCAAAGTGGCCGGGGGAAGACGAAAATTTTTTTTTCC
>JAPYZI010001747.1:0-51209 GCA_030523105.1 Ophioninae sp. A BG-2022a
GGTTAATAAATATAAATTGGAATGTTACATTGACGATTTGTTAATAAATATATACATTGTGCGGGTTTTATTTGATATTTTGAAAATATTAAATAAGTTTTGCCTAATAAACATAAATTGGATGTAATAAATATAAAGGAATTCTAGCCAATAAATATTGGTTTAAAAATTGAAAATATCAATTACTCAAAAATGTATATATTGGTTTTAATTTGATATTTTAATAATGCGATTTTTTTAATAAATTTTAATATGCGATTTTTATTTGTACGCCTTTTTGTAAATAATTCGACGACAGTTTAGTAAATAATTCTTCTATTTCTCGAACGTACCCGCAGATCCCTCTTTGAATGTTTCCCATCAACATGTTGATAACTTCTCCCTCTATTGCCAACCTGTCTATTCCCACTATTAACTTTAATAATATTTCATATTATTATAGTTGGAAAACTGATTAAACATCTGTATTTTTCTAATAACTCAATGACATTTACCTTCTGTCAAATGAGCCAAATTTGCCAAGGTATCCAACGTTTGCGACTCTTTCGTTTTATTGTCAAGTCGAGTTTTCGACTTTACCAATGCAGTGGCGATAGAAACGGTCGCTGCGTTACCGGCGATGTGACAGCGTTCCGGCGGATCGGGCGAGGAATTTTTCAACATTCGGGATTCATCTATGAATCGAGTTTGTCGCGATTCCGAAGTATCGCGTTGCTCCATAATCTGCGAACCAAACAAATTTTTTGCCGTATCAAAATTCAACGAAACGTCACGCTACGCCCTTCAAACATCGCAGAAACGCTGACTCTTCGATGTTTCCGGTTTTTCTTGGAATTCGGGCGTCTCCGTTAGCTATCGTACTCATCACGTTCCCAATGAAACATCGGTATCGCGAGTGACTGAGCGCGTCACGATCGACTCAACCAATGACGGAGATAAATGATAAATCAAACGGCATGAGGAAATGACACACAAGTAGGTTATCTATGCGCATTCGTAATCATAGCTTTATCGCTTATCGTAGGAAACATGACATTCACATGGAAATCGCAAATATGCTAGGACCAGTGCGTATGCAAATGTGCCTTTCGGATACTTAGATATTAGATAATCAGGCATTTCGCCAAACATCGCTGACAACGTGAAATATTTTTTAAAAAAGCCATCATTTTTAAGTGAAACATTTTGGGGCGTATTGGAGTCGCATTTCAAGAACGCAACACACCAGAATAGTCACGCTCGCATTGCTCGAAGAAACGATAGATATAACTTTGTTTGCTATACGTGCTCGCTTCGAGTTAGAATGGCCCGAGTGGGAAGCCTAAAATCCTGCACGGCACTACGGCCACGTTTAAAAAAATCTAAAGAAATATTAAGTATCATTAATAAATTTATAAACAACAGCGCGATGTATTTTTTATTATAATTACTATGAAATATTTATATAGGGTGTCCCAAAAATCAAAGATAACATTGCAGGTGTAAATACGACCTCTGTAAAAGTTTTTTTTAGATATTCAGACTATACAAGACAACAAACTCCACCAACCATTTGCGGCGGATAATTTCACGTCTCTTATATGTCTTTCGGGATCCTGAAATCCAATCTGTTGAGCATTTTCTTCTGGCACATCAAGATTCTTCCGTATTTGAAAAAAATGGTTATGGAATGTTTTTTGAGGTGCCCATTTTATTTGGCTATGAGAAACTACAAAAAAATCA
The DNA here is from genome assembly GCA_030523105.1 of Ophioninae sp. A BG-2022a. NCBI lineage: Eukaryota > Metazoa > Arthropoda > Insecta > Hymenoptera > Ichneumonidae > Ophioninae sp. A BG-2022a. The sequence goes on from JAPYZI010001747.1 coordinate 1,723, forward strand.
TTTTTTTTTCGCCATTTGTTTACAACTGCGGAAGAATCCTGACGTGCTAGAGCAAAATGCTCAACGGATTTGAAAAAACCAAAAAATTTTTAATGAAATTGAATTAAATTTTAATGTAATTTAATTGAAATTAAATTCAATTCAATTCAATACAAGTTAATTGACTTTCTCTGAAAGTCAGTTAAATAAACAGATAATTAAGGAATTGCTTATTTAATGAATTTTAATCGACTTGTACGACGATTTAAAAATGTCCGCATTATGAGAACACCGAGCGGAAACGGTTGAAAAAACCTAACAAATATAGAACATTGGGAGAGTTATCGTCCCGATCGTATAAAAAAAACATAGTTTCAGGAAAAAACGGACATTGAGAAAATGCCTCTATCGGGTTCGTGCGTTCGAAACGCTTAAAGTGCGAAAAAAAACATTGGTTTCAGGAACTATAAACCTAACGTATGTGTGTTGACCATGAAAGAATAGAAAAATCGAGCCTCGTGACACGTTAGTGTTTGTGTTCTTGTTTGTACATCGGGAGTGAAGGAAATGCAGATAGCGATGACCTTAACGACAACGAAGACCGCGTCTCTTCCCGAAAAGCATATTTTTCGATGTGCACACAGATAGACATAACATTCACGATAAATCACGATTTCAGCGATCTGTCCTTCAGATAAACGTGAATTTTTATTGAAACACGTGAGCGATAGTGCGATCGCGATATCGATAAAAATCATACAAGTGGAATCACATATGCACATGCCAAAGTGTATTTAGAGTGAAAACCTTACCTTTGTAACGACTGCGATCCACAAAATGACAAATAAAACGAAAATAAAAATCCATCGATGAATCAATAAATCGTTCTTGCGATAACGATAAATTGATAAATAACCATCCTCAGTGCAAACTTACGGTAAACCCTTTAATAAGAAAAAAAACCCATAACCGTGCAGTGACGAGTGATACGTGAGTCACGGTCTATCGCACTTGACGTAGGCTGAAGATAATAACGAGAGCGAGTGGTGGGAGACCCGGCAAAGGGACAAGAGTTCGCGCAAAAGAACACGTTTAAGTTACGAGAAATAGACGAGACGATACGAGCCGAAGTCTACAACGTTTTTTTCGAAAGTGTAACTAGCGGTACGAGCCTAACGATGGCAAAAATGTTTGGTTATATACAAATCTGGCAACGCCATTAGACGACACGGTCGCGTTGCTGAAACTCGACTGTAGAGGCGCTCCGTCAAGCCGTCTATGTGCGAAAGGGACAACGATACTCGCGCGTTCGCATCATAGCCTAACTTCAGAATCAAATATTTCGACGAGCAAGTAAACGATACTTCGATCCAGGCAGAAAAATAAACTGACAACGTTACGAGTGTGAACTTTAAAAATGTATCCAGCAATACAATTCAGGAAGGGAGAACATTTCTAACGATCCTAACATTGGAATCCAAGCGATGCTATTGTGAATATATCAATTTTATTCCTTGTCAAATATACGATTCTTCTTCGTCTTAACCCTTTCACACGAGACGGGACGTGTGCTGTTTCAGTCTGAATTATTTTTGATATTACGGCTGGGACAACATATGTCGCAGTTACTGAAAAATCATGTAGTACAGATAGATATATACTATCATGCATCTATGTATCAAACATCTAGTACTGTGAATGGGATTATATCTTTGTCCGTGTGGAACAAGGTTCGTAGCTCGGATGCTTTCTGTTCATCTTGAAGGAGATTCGCTATGGCTGTCACGCACATCTGTGGTAACGCAATAAATATTAAATAGTTACATCGAAGCTGGACTATATCAGTCCGAAAGAACCGGAAATATTACATTTTAAGGAAGTCTTGAAAATTGAAGAGCGTCACTCGTATTTCTAGAATAAAAATAATCAGGCTATGGAAAATTGATAATTATGCAATTTGATGACTTCCGAAAAATGATAGAAATTTTTTTCTTTGCCGTGGTTTTTTTTCATTGGTCACCACTATCGACGTTTCGTCGGGCCGGCTGAATTTTTTCATTGATACCATAAGTTATGGGGTTTCGAAGTTAGCGGAAACATGTGATAAAATGGGGCCTGAATTTTCTGAAAAATGACTCGGTTTTGAGCCAACGAACGAACAAACCCATAAAAAGTTATGGGGTTTTGATATTTGCGGAAACATGCGATAAAATGGAATGTGAATTTGTTTGGTTTGGGTTCGTTTGTTTGGTCATAATCGAGTCATTTTTCCGAAAATTGACGTCATATTTTCTTACCTGTTTACCGAGACTTCAAAACCCCATAACTTATAATATTAATGGGAAAATTCAGCCTCCGCCGATAAAATATCAATACTCGTGACCAATAAAAGTAACTAAGGAAAAAGCAAAAAACTAAAACGCAAAAAAAATGTTCCATTGTTTTTCGGAAAAGTGATAAAACTGCATAATAACCGAAAAAAGAAAAACTTAAAATTACCACGATCCAAGTTAACCCTTTCTGAATGGGACATGTGCCATCCAAGTTTGGAAAATTTTTGATATTACGACAACAAATGTCCCTGAAAAACTACTAGGACGGAAAATCTTAGATGACATCCTAAAAAATCTTACGAAGCTTGCGAAATCATAATTGTTGATGGTGCGTTGTTACCGGAACGTTCATGGGTTTCCAAGACTTTTAATCTTTCAGGAATAAAAGTTCTTATCTAGTAATCGCTTGGAGGATAAATAACTGATCCTAGAAATGGGGCGTGCTCGGACTGATTTTTCACCGTATTGAAAGGCTTAAGGAAACGCAATGGGAGTTAGCTTTACAATTATTATTATACATTATATATTTGTTATGTAATGCAACATGTAAATAAAAATGAAAAAAAAAAAAGATGTAACGCTATCGGTAAGTTGGGCCGTGTCATAGTCAATGCCAGACATCTGGAATAAATATCTATCTATACGATTCTTCAATCTATAAATAGGTACAGAAAAGGAACGTGATTTTTGATCAATTGCGAATGGCACGGATTGTAGCTACGCGCAAGTATTACTATTTATATAGGTGATCAGCGACTGTTGTTTTTTTTTAATAATTAGTTTTTTTTTAATAATTAGTTTTTTTAAAACTTAGTTTTTTTTTAATAATTAGTTTTTTTAAAACTTAGTTTTTTTTAATAATTAGTTTTTTTAAAACTTAGTTTTTTTTAATAATTACGATACGACCTTTCGAAAGATATAATAATAATAATTATTAGACTAACCCTGTAATAACAATGATGTATATTAATCAATATTGTAAAAATCGAAAACGAAAACCGAATGTACAGACGAAATGCGAATACTTTGAGCAAATTTGATGATTGAAGCGACTCTGAAATAAAAAACGTCCGTATTTTTTTTATACCATTGCCGAGACCGTCTTCCATCCGTGTGCGAAGTTTCTATCAGATTTACCGTACGGTTTTCGAGATATTAGTTATCACAGTTGATGAATTTATCACACGTAGACAACGGAAGGTACTCTTTCATGTATCAATTTTTTATGCTACTTGGAGCCAATACATATATAACAAAAATCTGATAGTTGTATCCTTTGATTATTTGCGACCAATCAGGCAACTCCAATTGTTAAGGTTACCGCAGTAAAAAACAAGAAATTTAGAAATAAAGTCGAGAAAAACTGTTTTCTTTCGTAATGTATGCGGAATGCGAGACTACTCGTGATGTAACAACATCACGAGTAGCCATCTTGCAACGTTGAATGCCCGCGCAAAATTGAATTTTCCATCCGATATTCTCCTCGCGTATTAAAATATTCAATATGCGAAACGATAAATTTTGGTAATCGATTTTAAAGCGCTTAACTAATTTTTTTATGACGGAATCTTCCTCCGTCTCGGTATTGGCCTTCAAGTGAAATTCCGTGACTTTTTTACAATGATGTATTAGTTTTTCAACGGAGGCGTGGGTCCGATGAGAGCAACAAATTCGATATTGTCAAAGGTCAGTGATACGAGGTAAAGGCGAGTTGTAGGCTATTGTATTTTTTCCAATATTTTTTCCAATATTTCCAATAAATTTATAAGTATTTAATTGCGTTTTATTATCGAAATAAAATGCAATTAAATACTTAACAAATCTTCAAAATAAGCCATATATATCTAAAACGTGGCGATATCAAAGCAGAAAATAATAAGGTTATTCGCTTCGTCATCACCGAATCCCTTTAATTGCCCGATGGGAACCAGAGCTTTCCACTTTTCGAAATCTTCACTATTCGTTGGACCTTAGAAGACGAATTTTTCGACTTTCGGGCCTTTGGAGGCCCTGTTTCACTTTGGTACGAGTCAGGACTTCGCACTTGCTCTACGCGTGAGGAAACGAATGACGGAGACACCCAAATTCGAAATTGTATACAATTGTATACAAATTATTGGAAAAATTGAAAGTTTGAAAATTCATAAAAAATGTACTTATAAAAAAAAAGAAAAAGAACTTCTCGTTAGACTACGGAGAAAGTAATTATCTACATTAACGCTGCGAGGTTGGCAGATTAAATAAAATTCAGTGTAAATTAATTGACTTTCCCTGAACAATAAAACATTGTTATCTCGTAAGTCGAGCGAAACAGTTGAATCAACGGGTAATGAATTAATTGTGTATTTAATTTTAATTAATTTTAATCGACTTCTACATCGATTTAAAATTATTCGCTACGATATTTGGATTGATTGATATATCGGTTAATTGTATTTTAAACGGAACTCGACTATTAATCGAGCGGAGTACGCAAGTTATGTGTTCACTATAAAAATATGACTCCTCGATAGCAGCGACACCACAAATTCGGTTCCAATAGTCGAGTAACCCCCACCACCAAAATTTTATCGAGTTTCCAGACCTGTATGTAAGACCGTGAGTTCAGTGATACGTCGGCGATACCCTCGACCGGCAGCAACGATGCTCGAACGCGCATCGTTCGAGCCTTCGTTCGAATATAGCATAACCGCTTCATCTCCTCGATTTATCGTTACGAAAGTTTCTAACCAAAACAATGGGCAAGCATGAAGAATAACGACGAATCTCAAGTATTTCATTTATTCGGTGAACAATTTCGGAATAACTGACCGACGAAGAAACCGATCGTTTCGTCGAGTTGAAGCATCGTTCGTGCGAATTTGTTTTTCTTCCGTACGCGCCGCGACTGCTACGCAGCGAAAATACAAACTCCGAATATTTTGATAATCGTAATTCGATTGGCGTTACCGCGCACACCACTGATAATCGAAGCCTCGAAACAAGAAGAGCGTAAACGGGAGCGCCGTTGACAATATCAAAGTGTTACCGACGAGAGATCGATCCGTCATTCGCGTAAGACAAGGAGGGCAATGACGCGACCCGAACACCGCAAGGACCACTCTCGTTGTTTAGCGGGAAAAGCATTAACACGACGACACAGCTTTCTTCTTCGTTTAAACGAGAGTTTGACGCGTGAGTCAATCGTGCGATTGATACGAGGCGTTGCCGACGATAAAAAATTCAAGTGCCGCGAATAATCGTGGTTGCATCGCTCGCTCGCTCGCGATCGTACGTTTATGAAAATCTTCAAAGGGAAGATAGAGCGGAAGCGGGAAGAGTATCGCGAGTCTTGTTAGCGGAAATGAAAGAAAACAGTGTTCGCCTCCGAAGTGATCGGAGCTACTTCTGTTTAGTGGCGATCTACGCGATACACGCTGTACTACTGAACGTCGTGTTTCCGCAAGCGCCATTCGGAGATGCACGGAGTGGCGTTTCGTTACCGTCCGGCCGCGCCGTTGACAGCCGAGCAACGACCACGAGTGTCAATAAAAATACGAGTGAAACTACCTCGAGCCCCCCTATAGACGCTCAATTCGGCGGAGCTAGGATCGTTCTCTACTCTCGGACTAACGCCACCGTACAAGACGAGAAAAAACATATCGCCGTTGTACGAGACGAGGCTGACGATTATTTGAGGAAATTGCCGTCACGGGCATTCTCGCAGGTGAGATAAGACTCATGGACACTCGTATGCGCGTACAGGAATTATTACCTGGAATACAATCGTTTAATTCTCTTTCTGACCTATGCGCGTGCGATAATTGTCAAGTCATTTCGTCCATACGATAGAGCTTCATTTCACGGAGGGGTTTTTTTTGTGCTGTTTTTGCTTTCGTCGTCGACGAGCGTTACGCTGGATGAAACGTTGCTCGAACGCCCCTGAGCCCCATTTTCACTTTGTCTCTTATCTCGACGGATCGAGATTGTTTCCCTACCAGCGAACTCACACTAACGCGAACATCTTCGAACAGTGCGTGATAAATGACGGTTGCATTGTCGTTTCGTTCCGAGTGTGTCAATTGGTCAAAGATTTCTTGCAGTTTTTGTCCTTCAAGAGTGAGACTCCCGATAATGCCACTTTTCTCGGAGACCTGTCGTTCGCGAACGCTTCGAGGGGACACCGCGGAAGTAACGCCCTCCCGCGAGATGATATAATTACACGTTTTTGGCTGATAGATCGCGCCAGCTACGCGCTCTGCTCGTTTTACCAGCCAGCCACGTTGCGTCATCGCGTTGCTCCTCGGATGTTTCCATCGGATTTCGTGGCGATATTTTTTTCAAGATTTCGGTGATCTTGCCGCATCGTAAATATTCCTGGACGTTTCGTATCGTCGAGCCGGATAGTGAAGATGCAAAAAAAGTTTAACCGTGTTCAAATTGACGGAGCAAAGTTGAAATTTCACCCGAAAGTTCGAATCATCGAGGCCTTTCGGCTTTAACCGTTATTTTCAAAAATGGTCTTGAAGTTCGCATCGTTGCAACGCAATGAAATTTCTTTTCTGCATTATTTGGCGAAATTTCTTTTTTCAGATTTGAATTGTAGATTATCAGAATAAATATTTGTACAATTATTGAGGTATTTTACTTACGATTTTAGTGGAAAAAATCGAGGAATTTCAAAATAGTGATTTTTGTTGCGTCGCCACGTTGCGATTTTCACTCTCATTTTCAAAATCCGTACAGGAGCGTATTCGACAAATAATATGTTTCTTGATTGACGTTTCGATATTATCGCTTATGCGGCATTTAAGGAACTACCGGAAATAGTATTATCGCAGCGTCATTATCTTACCCGCTCCTAAAATAAAGTAAACGACGTTTGGTGCCTCCTCCAATCGGTCGTTTAGTGTTTGACAACCCACGTTCATTCGCGGGTTCGATTATCGGTATTGATTATACACGAATTACACATCGATGACACATAATAGAGACCGTTTGCGATTTGATTGAGTTAATTTTTAATTCCGATCGCAAACGAACTCTGTTTACTTATATCGCATCTTCAGAATTCCACCGTTTAACTCTTCGTTTTTTTTATCTTACAGTCGAAATCTGGCGGTGCAGCGATACATTTCGTTTCGATATTGAAGACATCGAACGTACTGAATGTAACCAATAAAGCTATCAGCACAGCGCGATCGATAATCGAGAGATTGACTCCAGCTGCACTCGGCATAATTTCCGGATGTCTCGTGTTCCTCGTTACGTTCACCGAAAACGACTGTGTATGAAGTATTCATATCGGAGATACCCGATCCAGCGTATCGCATAAAAGTATTTTCATAAATTATTGTTACTGTTGTTATTGCCTTTATGTATATTATCCTTCAAATTAGTTACGTAAATTCGCCGTCAGGCTTCAATTACCGTGTCTGTATTTGTATACATTGGTCAAAAGGGCGCTTCGGTGAGAGCGTCCTAGACGGAACAATAATTCAATACATAAAATGCATATTCATGTATGTTTCGTAATTTCTTATTCATATGAGTAAATCCGACGTAAAATAACTTCTGCACTTTATCCTAAAAACCTTGCGATCAAAGTGCGCCAAAAAAAACAAACAAAACTCAGCCCGAGCGAAAAAATTAAGTCTCGTAGAACACGTATTCGAAGGACTCTTGTCTGATACTTCAGCGCCACTCGCGACGATCGTCGATACTCGAAATCTTCGCTTCGTATGTAGTTCATCTTGCCTGAAAGTTACCGTTCGTTGGTAACTAAGGATCCGTCGTTATATGTCGAAATATCGAGCCGAACGATTATCCGTGTCCTCCGTTGCATTTTTGTAAATTATTGTGTAGAAAAAAGGTAACAAGTGGTTCGATGGAGTGGTACGATCATCCGTGGTTAAAAGTTTGTAAGTATCTGAAGCTCGCCCGTTAGCTCGTGTCAATCGGTCGACAGTAATCAGTCCATTGAGCCGAAAAAAAAAACACTGTCGGCAGTAAAGACAAAAAGGTGATCTCGAAAAAAATAGTAAACAAATTGACCCACTGTAATAGTTTGGCTCGGGTTTTCGTTCGAGCGGATCTTGTTTTATTTTCGTCGAATAACATGGCCGGCTTCGTACTTCGGGTTAAGACAAAATCAGGACAAAAGGTAGTGAAGGGACTGAAACCTACGGATCTCGTTTCCGTACTGAAAGAGAAGTTGTCCGACGTAACGGGCATTTCCAACGATACGATCCATGTACTCGTTGGTTTTCCACCCAAGCCTTTGGATCTCAGCAACGACGAGGTGACCCTCGACGAGACGAACATAACCTCCGGCGATACCCTCATAGTCGAGGAGCGAAATCCGCCGCGTGAAGACGACGGAGAGATCAAAATAAGAGCCGACATCATGAATTCGGAGAAGCCCTCTCCGCCAAGGTCTCACATAGTCGACCATCCAAATTTTGCCAACACGCCTGGTATACTCATGAAAAAAGTTGTTCCTGCCGACAATTCGTGCCTTTTCACCAGTATCGGCTATGTTCTCAATGGTATTATAAAATCAAGTACCCAGGTAGACTTTTTGAAGAAACACTGTTAGTTGATGCTCCGTTCCAGCGATACATGCTGTACCGTTTTTCCATTTTCCAGGAAAAATTGATCCCACTTGCGCCAGTTACATGAGAGAAATTATAGCGAACGCCGTAGCTCTAGATCCAGACGAATATTCCGAGGCGATTCTTGGTAGACCTAACACGCAGTACTGCGAATGGATACTGAAGCCTGACTCTTGGGGGGGCGCCATAGAATTGTCCATTCTTTCTAGATTTTATGGCTTGGAAATTGCTGTGGTCGACAGCGCCAATGCCATTATCAATCGATTTGGAGAGGACCAACGCTATGCCCAGAGAGTCTTTCTTCTCTTCAATGGCATTCATTACGACCCTCTTTATCTTGAACCTCTTGATGTAAGTTCTCTCTAATGCATGTTCCAAAAGTTCCAGCTCACTTATATCGCCTTGCGTTTAAAAGATTCAGGACTTTATTACTGTTTTAAGGGAAATATCCATTTTGCCGCAATCAGCTTCTGGAAAAGTTTTATCCACCTTTATAGAAGAATGTTTTTAAAAAATTCTTACATTTTTCAAAATATGTTCCAGCAGGGCGGCAACGTACAGACGATATTTCCAACAGACGACGATAGAATATTGAACGACGCAGCACAACTGGCGAAAGAAGCAAAGTCCAGCCGCCAGTACACGGACGTTGACAAATTTACGCTCAAATGTATAGAGTGCGACATGCAGCTGAGCGGTCAGGAAGCCGCGAGTCAACACGCCAAGCAGACCGGTCACGTGAAATTTGGTGAAATCGTCGCATAGCGAGCTCATAACTCGTATCCGATGATCGACGATCAAAAGTTATATATCAAACAAATATGAAGACGGACTCTCGTGACACTCGTCATCTTGGAAAGCGTTTTTTTTTCGAGTTGGGACACCGTCCGAGGGTCTCTGAGCGAGGCATGGAAACGGGAAAGCTGCAACAATCCTCATTGTACGAATACGCGGAACATCCAAGGCCTTGAAGTATGCGAGCGAGCGCGTGTCATCAATTTCCTAATCACCATTGGAACAAAAATATTCGAATCATTGGGACGAAGAAATCGAATAATCATTGAGACAAAAAAATCGAATAATCATTGAGACAAAAAAATCGAATAATCATTGAGACAAAAAAATCGAATAATCATTGAGACAAAATACGAACATTTACATCGAGTGAAATTTAGGAGACTTTGCAGTTTACCGCAAAAATATTGTATTGAAATTTCAATCGAAGAATCAAGTAATTTTGGTAGATACGACCTGTGAAGTTATAACGAATTATTAAAGCTGAAAAATTCACGATACACTACAGCGCTTACCGAACTCATCCCTTAAAAGGAGGCTGTACCCGCGACAAATTTCGACACAGCCCCCGCTGGCGTCGGTAAAATAAATTTAGCGTGAGCTACGACTATCCACCACGAGGCAACATTGTCGCTAGCGTCCGGGAAGCCGCGACGGGCTTCGTGTTGAGAATGTATATGTACATGCGTACACCGAAAATTTAGAAGTGAGCGCCGCTCCCGACATGCGCTGGAACTAAATGTCACAAATGTCGGTCGATATCTCGAAATCGTAACAAATACTTACATATTACGGTTTCCCATGGATCTCCTAAAATATGATAAAATCAAACGGTTCTTGTTCCAAAATGTGACTTTTGAATATAGGTATGCGGCTCTTCTCCGCTCCTAGTCGTAATATTAACCAAACTTTTTATTTGACAGCATTTCCATCACGACGCTCGCATGGTAATACAATCTGTAATTTTTTTCTCGGCTTCGGAAATGTGGGGGAAAAACAGCTGTTCGTCTATCAAATTGACTTTGTCTCGTCAAATTTCATGAAGTTTTGAAGAGCCGTTTAGAAAATCCATAGGAAATTATCACCCTGATCGACTATCGGGGATGTGTCTTTTAATGCCGAACGAAAGAGCGGATTTTTAGTACTTTATGATTTCTGAAACGATCGATTGGAAAAAAAACATCTATTCGGTGCAATAAACAATAGGGATTCCCCAAAATGTGGTTTGTTCAAGACGATGGTACTTTTACCGACCGAACGTCTGAAACTGTCCAACAAAGCAGATAAGATTTCTTTTCGGGTTGATAATTTCAGAACTTTGAGCTACCTCCCCCATGTCTTCGAGGATGAAACATTATATCGGTAACGCAGATCTCGTTCGTTTCGACGCTCGAAGTTACACCGTTCACCGCCAGATTGGGCTTTCCCGGGATCGACGCGAGACAAAAGTTTGTCCGAAATATTCAGTCGCTTGCCAACTGCCGTTGAAGTTCGTTCGTATCGTAATGTCTGTTACACGTAAACAAGTCAGAGCTATACAAGAAGCTTGCTCCGATTTCTGACAAGTGCCCTTCTCATTCGTCTCTTGCGAAAACTGAGCGAATTGAAAGTTATTTTCTGCGTCATTGGGAAACATAAAAAAGAGGAAGGTATTTCCATTGGGAAAACCCCGAAGCCTTCCTCCCCACCAAATAAATGCCATTATCTCGATTTTAAAAACAAACGATCAATGTGATATAAAATGTCCGTGCGACAAACAGTCGTGTGTTCGACGGAAAAAGGTCTGCTGACAAACAGGTGAAAATGGAAGATGAAGCCGACATCAGGGAACAATTATTTCACAACACCGTCAGGGAGAATATCGTGAGTTTAAATATTCAATGTTTGCCTCGATATCATCGAATCATCAACGCTTCCGACGATAAATTGTCAATTGTGTTCGGAGGGGGCTCTTCCGTCGCGAGGCACGTCACTGATCCACTCCGGTGTCATCAGCTTCGCCAACAATAGCCCTCACGATTTTACGTGACAATAGACAACGCGCGCCTCGAAATCTTTTTCAAATTAAAATAACATTCGTCACGCCTCATTCGTACAATGGGAACTTCTCATCCAGAAAATCGTTTCTTTCCGTTTTTGTCGAAATACGATTTTCGGTATAATAGCTTGCCACCGTGAAGCTATTCCCCAATATCGCGTTATCAGCCCGAGTGACCGATTAGTCCCCCGAGGTCGAGAATCTGACAAAAATTTTTACACTGATATCGATCTAACCTAAAAAGTTCGTCAATTGAAATCCAAAAATGGGACAGTTTTATAATGGCGCAAAAGGTTCTAGAACACCCAGGCACCTTTCGGAAGTCATCCAATGACGGGATGCCTCAAAATCACTACATCTAGTAAACAAGGTTTACTCAATGCCAGTTTTTTGCAAATTGTTCTTTATGTTCTTATACATATTCCGTTTTCTCGTTCTCTCATTGATGAATTGATTTCATGAACTAGTCGTATTTTCAAATGTAACAGCTAACTTTTCATCCAAGCTCAGATTTCTGCCAGAGCCAAGCCAGCTCAATGTGCGATAGACTTTGAATGTTCCTTTTCAGTTTTCTTCGATAACTGGAAAATATACAGGATCCTACTTGTAATTCCATTTCTGCCTTCTGCCAGAATTGATTGCGACCATCATTGATCTAATACTATTAGTGACGGAAAGACAGAGCGTATATGTTTTGCTCACTTTATATATAAACTATAGATCCAGTAATAAATCTACCGAGTCCTGTTATTGAATATCACAGTTGTTGTTAATCCGAAGCATCAACATAACCTTTTAGTTAGATCCACACCAATCAATGTTGCCACAAAGAAGTTCCAGTTATTGCAAGTTTCGCTTCATGTCCTGGCAGAAGTATTCGTAGCAAAAAATCCATGGACTTGAATGTTGCATCGTTGCGACGCAATGAAATTTCTTTTCTCATTTTTTTATTTCCTTAGATCCATTATTTGGCAAAATATTTTTTCTTCAGATGTGAATTCTAGGATATCATAATAAAGATTTGAATAATTGTTGAGGTATTTTACTTACACTGTCAGTGGAAAAAAAAGTGTAATTACAAAAAAATGATTTTCGGTGCGCCGCAACATTACGAAATTTCAATCTCATAGAAATTCATCATTTGCAGTACAAAACTTATGATCGATTTTCTGTTTAGCTTAACATGGAAAAAGTGGCTTCTTGGTTATGAACTGAACCAAAAAATTCTTAACGAAACAGTATCCTTTTGTGTTTCTTCGAGCAATAATTAATTAATTTTCGATATCAAGCTGCAGACGTCGTTTTCCAAATTTTCGTACGATTTCTCAAAGATCTTGAAAACACTATGAATGCGCAAAGTTGAAAACCAATGCAAATTCACTAACCTATAGAATTTTTGGAATTATTATTGTTACGAAAAAAAGGCGGTGGGTGAACCAATCTTTGGAAACTTTAAAAAAGTACAACGAACATCAATGTATATAGCACTGGCTATAGAAGTACATAGAGATTTTTTCTTTAATAAAATTTTGTAAAAATAGATAGCCTTCTGAATATTTTTATTATAAATTTTCATTAACAATTAAATGTTTAACTTCTGCCTTATTTAACAACACAATTGATTTTTGCATGAAAAAAAAATGCACCAAATTATGTGTAAAATGAAAAGCTGACATTCATTCGAAAAACCCGTCCATACTTCTAAAAAAGAGCTAATTTTTAAGTTACTGTCTGCTGCGCGAAAATCCTCGGCGGAACATTAAAAACTTTTTTGTTCATTACAAAACAGACTGCTTCTGATTATTATGCTGTTAAAGAAGTGTTTGGACAATAAAAAAGAACGATTTATGCAAAATCCTAGAGTGGTGTTACTCCTTAAGGAAAAAACTAAAAAGTGAGAAAAAGATTGTAACCTGTTTTGTTCCTGATATTTTAAATTTCGCCATAGAGGTTTCTAATGACTATCAAATATATTTCTCGCTGAAATACCGCGGTGTAACGAACTCGAAGGAACGCTCGGCTCGGCCAACGCGCGTGCCAACGCGAAACGTTCAAAACACCGTACCGAGAGTCATCCGCACCTAGTTCGCTCGTCCCGTTTAACGTACACGCGATACAGCCCGGGGTAGAATTTAGCACGACGATCGAGGTCGATTGCACTCGTAAAAAAAAAGCAATCTTCATGATTTTTAGTATCGTCCGATAAATGTATTAATCACGGACGTTTTCAGTTATATAAATAAAATGGTGGACACTGATTGGACCTTGGATCATTCGTTATTTTTTCGTATCCGGATAATACAGATGGCGATGACACTTACTACCCGGATATCCGGATTGTTCGGATCATTCGAATAAAAAAAAACAAAGGAAATCCGGTGAAAAGTAGATTTTTTCACATTTATTAAAATCAAACAAAAAATTGTCTCTACTATAGATAATGTAAGACATTAATACATTTAATATCACAAAATGATCGAGCATAACAAATATGCTACTATTTTACCATCAAATATTGAATTGTTGAAAACAATTCTGTAATTAATTCCTCTAAAACTTAAACAAACTTTCATAGTAATAATAACGTTATAACAATTATTTTTTTAATTTGGAAATAAAAAGCATTAATTAACAAATAAAAATACACAAAGATTTATTTTTTTGCAAAATGAAGAAATTAAACATTACCCTCGCTGATACGAAAATTGAAAACAACAATGAAAATAAAAATCGATAAGAAACAACGCATTGGAAGAATATATAAAAAAAATCGTATTAATGAAGATTATTGTTAACTACGTGTACTTACTAATAATTGTATTTTTTAAATGAATTTTATTACCCGGATTGCAGACCTTAAACGTTATAGAACAAAATATAAACAAATGCGATTTTTATGAACGATCTCGATAAGCGGCTTATCAATAAACGTTCCTTTCTTCTTTCGATTATTGAACTTTCACTGATTGCTGCACATTAATATGATTCGATAGCTCGTATTTTTCAGCCGTGACGAATGACAAGCGATTGAAATGAACTGTTGCGTGCAAACGTAGATGATTATATTTCGAGTCGTAAGCACTGCACGAGACTCGTCCATGAGGTATAACCGCTGAAATCGATCAAGCCGCATAACGGTTCAAGGGTAGATACACCACACACGAGATATCGTAAAATTCCACTATTTCGTTTTGTGGCTTGCGAATTACGATTCGACGAATAAAAATCCAAACGAAGTTCGAGGAAATTGGTAAACACGCGGAAACGGACGGTGTGTCAACTATGCCCTTTTCTTTGCTAGGCTTCACCGTTAATACCTGTAAACATAATAAACCGCATCAACATTTTACGATCAATATCGTAAGACATTGTTCCGGATATGCCAAGTGCATGCTTGAAAGGCTTCGATCGTCGAAGGGGCTTCGTTTTGACGCGTACTTGCGTCTGATCTTCGTAAGATCGAATAAATTACCGTATTTATCAAATTCAATCTATTTTCTACACGATCAAACGCAACATTCAACGAAAGTCAAAAAAGATTCTCGCCACGTTAAAACAGGAAGGACGTTTACAAATTTGAAATAATCGATTTATTCCCATTAATTAATAGTTCGGTTTATCAAGAATATTGTGTCCAATTTTTACAGCTAAATTCCGAGAATTGTTGGAGCTTTCGCAAAAAGTCGACAAGAGCGTTCGTGCCGAGTAAACAGAGCTATGCAACTTTGATCGCGTTTTTCTCAAAACTATGTTTTTCCCAACTGCTGGAGTGATCACGCCAAAATTATTCCACCGAGTTCGATAAAATTTGTCACACGTCTTCGTTACATCAGCAGTTTGTCGATGAACCTTAATATTACTTTAAATTCCAAAAATAAAATCGACTTTTGCCATCAAATATAGCAAAAATTTGATGACAAATCATCAAATTGAGTTTATCACGCTGCGATTTGCTAAATTTTGCACATATTTCAAAAAATCCTGGTTCACTGACAGCGTATCGGTTTCGCTTTTAAGAATCATTTTGATTTTCTTTTTCCGATAATTACAGCGTGAGGGAGGACTCCAGCAGTGCGGCGATTTTTTCGAAATCTTCTTCTAAACATTAATGCGGACGATGGCCAATTTGCATGCAAAAAAAGTGTATATATTTTTTTCAAATAATTAAAATATGAAGCAAAACATATTTAAAGCTCCAAATTTCTATGTGTATTCCGTGCATGAAAAAAATTATAAGAAACCCATAATTTTCGAGCTCGTAAATGGTCTTCCTACCTTAATTCGTTCAGTTTCGATCAATTTAAGTTAAAAAATAAGCTTCCAGATATAAGAAGCTTTGAAAAGACGATCGCGCGATTTTTACTCTCGCGAGAGATGAGACATTTTGGAAGAAGCATCATAAAAAAGTACCGGTACCGAAAACCGGTCGATTTGGGTTACCGTGTGTGCGTTCCCGAGTCCGCTGTACAACGTTCCTTCTCTCTACCAGCTTGATACCGTTCCTTTTTTTTTATGCCTCTTTGTTCTTGTTGACAAGTTTTCGTGCGCTCCTCCAATGCCAAAGATAGATGCAAAGCTCCCAATGAGAGCTCGCTTTCTACCGTGTACTGTAGGTTTAACTCGATCGGGTATACGTTCAGTGGATATTTTTTCTTGACCAATTTCACGCTGCGAGACGTCAGGCTTTCGATATAAAAGTACGTTCGTCGTGAAATTATAACAATTGTACGATCACGCACATTTACCGGTTCCAGTTATACCTCTAGAATAAATGGGGCTGAAGTTTCCATCGCAGGAATGCAGTAAAGAATGTCCGGTTTTGTTGTGAAATTAAAAATATAAAAAATTCTCTATTTCTTTCTTTTTTATTTATTACTATTATTCTTTATTTATTATTATTTATATCTAAATTCTAAAATATTTAAATTTGCTATAAAATGTAATATCCTCGATGTTGTCATAAAAAAAAGGTCGGAAAATAAATAAATTCGTAATTCTGTTTTAATCGCCATTGGCTTTCAAGGCTCGATCGACATGGATTTTATTCGTATTGGTTTATGACGGTTAATTATTTAATATCTTTGCAGATATATCTCCTGCTCTTCCTGCTGCTGTATACCTCGAGTTACGCCCTCATAGCGAGATTTCGACGAAGGGATCGTGAAGATTATTTCTCGGTGGACGACGATGAGGCAACGGTTTACAGAATTAGCCTGTGGCTCTGCACCGTTGCTCTGGCCGTTTCGGTCGGAGCCACGTTGTTGTTGCCCGTGTCAATCGCGAGCAACGAGGTCCTCATACTCTATCCGAAAAGTTACTACGTCAAGTGGCTCAACAGCTCTCTCATACAAGGTAACATCAAATTTATACAATATTTATCTCTACTATGACCAACGAAGTTTCAGTAATAAAACGAAAAAATAATCCGTTTCAGGACTGTGGAATCACGTATTCCTCTTCTCGAATTTATCCCTCTTCGTATTTCTACCGTTTGCCTACCTCTTTACGGAGTCGGAGGGTTTCGTTGGCCATCGCAAGGTAACAAACATCCGCGAATCCTCAAGCTAAGCTTGTCGCGCAGTTCGATACTTTTTACACGTGTACATTATTGTTATTTCGAGTCTCGTAACTGGCGAACCGTGGCTGAATTTATGAATTCTTCATAGGGTGTGATGGCGAGAGTTTACGAGACCGTGACCGTACTGTGCCTTCTAGGGACTCTCGTACTCGGAATGACCTACGTTTTATCGGCCCTCATAGATTATCAAAATTCGAGCCTCCACACGTTGCTCAGTAAGTAACTGAAAAATCACTCGTCTTTTCGAAATATAGCGCGAGCGCTTTTACACACGGAAGAAATTTTAATTCAATTTTTTCGTGACGCTGTTTATGCCGATAGCTTTTATTTACTTTTTTGTCCGCACGAACAAATAACTTCACTTCGAAATAACGTGCATAGTACTTCAAATACGTTTATATGTGAGAAACGAGCGACACAGTTACGTAGTTAAATTTTCTGCAATTTTCTACAATCGGCCGATCGGCACGATTGGTCGATTACGGTATCGATGTAAGTGCTCGCATCCGGTCGCGAGTGGCCATAGTCAGGAATGTTTTTTTTTTAATGGAAATCACTATCGCGCTCCGCAGTCCGTAAAACCGCCTGATTTTTTTTCCTTCGGTTGAAACACACGAGAGATATTTTTGATTACCCTCGTTGACTTCTCGTTTTTTTTTTTTCAGATTTATGGAGTTATTACCTGCCTTTTTTATATTCGTGTGTCTCATTCGTGGGAGTCGTATTATTGTTACGTGAGTACATCGATAATGTCAACTTACATTTCCATGTCATTACTCGTCGTTTATTGATTGTTTATTCTCTTTTTATTCTCTATTTAATAGTGTGCACTCCCGTTGGCTTCGTAAGGCTCTTCGGCGTAGTCGGATCGTTTCTCGTCAAACCTCAGTTTCTTAAGAATTTGGACGAGGAATTTTTTGCCTATAGAATGGAGGAAGACTGTATTAGCAGGAGGTTCGTAACGACTGGGCGCCTTTCCGCTGTCACGCTCTACAAATTTCAGCGTGCCTATTAGAAGCATTAGAAGTATTCTTTCAGACTATTCATTCAGATCTCGCAGTTTTTAAATACACATAAAAAGTGATTGATGAGGTTCGATATCACCGAGATCCTTCCTCAAATTTTTTGCGTCCGTGAAAGCTAATTATGTTTTGTGATATGAGATTGAAGTTCGCAACGTTGCGGCGCAACAAAAATGATTATTTTTCAATTACTCTATTTTTTTCTTGCCGCAATCGTAAGCAAGATACCGCAATAATTATTTGAATTATTATAACGATAATCTATCATTCACATCCGAATAAAAATATATCGCAAAATAATGGAACTAAGAAAATTAAAAAATGAGAAAACGTTTTTATTCCATTGCAACGATGCGAACTTCAAGTCCATTGTTTGAGACTGTAAGTTTGAGTAGAAGTAATGAAAAATCAAATGCAATTCGTAGACTTCAGCACGCAAAGGCTACGGGGAAATCGTACGTTTCACCGGTGCCAATGTCTCCCCCGGGTTGTAACACGAGTCTTGACGACGACGAGGAACTGTTGTGCCCCAATCCCGGACTTATGTGCTTAAGAAACGGAGCGCTGCAACGTGGCCTTACCCAAAGATTAGAGGAGGTACAGACGCGAAGAAAATTACTCGACAAGCAGAGAAGAACGTGGTGGGTCAGACGTACGTTGCTGTATCCTCTCGCTATGCTGGCACTTTTCGTCCTATCAACGGTCACGGCGCTTGTCGTCGTACAAAACACTTTGGAACTCTTGATCGGTATCAAGGCTCTACCTTTGAGCACTCGAGTGAGTACGAATTTTTTCAAAATGTTACTCCGTCAATAACCCGCGTTAAGAAATGGATGAAAAAATATATTTGTATTTTTATCAGCCTGTAACATCTCCATATCAATTTTGATTAAAGATAACGGTTTTTTTTCAGCAATTCACTCTCGGTATCAGTTCGCTCTCGAAAATCGGACCCATAGGCGCGGCTATTGAAGTCATTGTGATTCTTTATCTCGCTGCTACCAGTGCCATTGGACTTTACGTTCTTCCAGGTGTCAGAAGGGTCAGGCCGCTCTTTCATTCTACTCCCCTGACCCATCTTATCGCAAACTGTGCACTACTACTCGTTCTGAGCTCGGCTTTGCCGTTACTCTCGCGAATTTTAGGTCAGTAAATTTAATGCTACGATTATCTACGCTTACTGATATAGGTCGAAATCTATGGGTATCGATTGTCGGCTATAAGTATCGATTGAAGTACTCCCAATTATTGAATAACATACGTAAATTATGTAATTCAACGTTGCTCAGTATTTTAATCGCTGGAAACGATGTACACAATTTTTTCAAGTTACGTTTTTAAATGCTTTCGTTTTCATCGTGACTTTCAGGCATGACGAACTTTGACCTATTGGGAGACTTTGGAAGGATCGAGTGGCTCGGCAATTTCAAACTCGTACTCTTCTACAATCTAATATTCGCAACGGCAGCGATAACATGCTTAGCGACCAAATTCACGGCAACCGTGCGGAAAGAAATTTATACCAGGTTGCGCAGTAGTTTAGTAGCCATTTTTCGGCTCGAAGGTAAAAAAGCGGCAACCTTCGCGGCTAAGGAAGAATAGACTGATTTTAATTTTCTTTTTCTTTATTTAATGAAATATATATATATATATATATATATATATATATATATGAAGAGCAAAAAAGACGTTAATTATAATACGAAAGTGAGAAAACTCGATGAAGGATTAACTGCGAAAGGAAAAATGCTGGTATTGCTATTATTTGTGATTGCACGATAGAGCAATGGAAAGGTAGAAAATCTTTAAAGAATTTGCGGCTATTCGAACGAATCCAAGTTATTAATGAAAATCTGCCGGTTTTCTACGATACAAATTGTTAATTCATAGACGATCAATGAAAAAAACACTGCATAACCGCCTTATCTGGCACTTACGGATGTGTGCGTGAGAGTGTGTTTGTGTGCGTGCATGTTCATTTTTCTTTCTACGATTAGTAGAAGCAGCAAAATAGTTAACAGTCATCAGGTCATCGATATGCGATCATTATAATTTATATAGTAACGTTACAGGGGGAAATGGAGAGCAATGGAAACGGTACGTGTCTCCCCGCCCCCCCCCCCCCTCCCCCACAGGAGAGATAATAATCGGGGCATTGAAAACGGAGTCTGAACAGCTAAATTCGAGCATTAACCGCAGTGTCAAAATAGTCATGGATTTTATCCATAGCTATGACAAGTAAAATACACAAACCATAGAAGGTTTGTTCTAAACACTGGTTAAATGAATGCGGTCTTTTAATAATTGTAAATAGTGATGCTAGTAACGTAAAAAACTGTGAATGTTTTTTATTCGATTGGAGAGTGTTTTATGAGTTTTAATTCGTCGTTCCTCATTAGTCACGATTGATTTCCAAATTAGTATTGGTAATACGAACAATTTTTTGCTTAGCCTGACGTTACAGTGTTTATGTACAGGCGATTTAATGTACTATGTTGCTCTTCTGTAGAGGTCGTGAAGTCTACAACAATTGTACAAAACATAAATTGTACTTTAAGTTCCCTTTATTATTTACATGTTTATATTTCCATTTGGGGACTCGCGTCTCGCGTTTGACTGCATTTGTCGAAACTGGCTCGATTATGTTTCCCGAAATACACGAAATTTTCGTAGCGACAATTACTTCGTTTTAAAAAGAATACGTGTTCGGTGTGTGGATTGGCGGATAAATAAAACGTCGATCGAGGGGTTTAAGCAAAGATCGTCGTTACAAAGTTTTCAATGGAACAGTAGTGGATAAGTATTTGCCGATAAATTGTATTGGATCGAGCGATCTCTACGAGAAATAAGTTATCCTTTGTTTTCTACAATATTTGCCTCACATTCAATCAGACGAGATGAATAGGGTGCGGCTTATCATTAATTTCAAAAATGTAAACGAAACAAACAGTTGTATCTTAGTTCTTCACTTTTTTGAGCACACGAAAGCTGGATAGTTCATTGCGGCGTCTCAAACGTGCCGATAGCTTTGTTATGCGCATTTTTATGATCAAATATTTTTTTTTTTTTATTTAGACCTCTTGTCGTGAATTCGGGTTGCCACTGATGTCTTTACTGTTGAGTTATTTGTGAAGACACCCAATACAGTTCGCAGATCGAGACTATAAAGCACTGAAAAAAAAAAATGCGAATAGTGCTCGCGCCTCAAATAATAACATTTCGACTGTAATGTTTGAAACGAAACGAGGCTTTTCATCCTACTTATAACGAATAAAAGCTAGAGGACGTAATTTTCAGTGTTGTTCGAAACTATCCAAGGCAATAATCCTGTTCGTATGGAATCATAAATTTAATAAGACAGTTGAGTTACAGACTGACGTCGTCAGAAATCTTCGAACAGGAAGAATGAAAGATAAAATAAAGAACGTGCATTTTACATGGATATCGATTTGTCTACGTTGAATACTTTTCTCACTACGAGGAAAATATTCTTTGTAGCGATTGATGAACAACGTGATTATAGAAAAGAATACCATTTTTACCATTTCGTATAAGCCTTCTGGGTCAATAAATTTGTGTTATATATTTTGCAAGACTTCAATGTGATACGTATTTTGTCAACGCAACGATATTTGAAAGCAAATAGTAGTTTTATTCTCTCCATTGACAACGCGATCAACCAACGACGTATGATCGATCGCTACTTTATGCTTTGTTCGGGATAACACATTTCCTTAATATTTCATGACTGAATTTGATATTATACACCATCCGTTCGACGCACGAGAGCTGTGGCCCATTTATATTTATTACACCCGCGATCACGCTTATCTGAAGATTAATCAATTTTTGATAAACCGTTTATTCAAGAAATATTGTATCAATATTGTGTGTTAGTATGCTGGTATGCTACGGAGGAAAGCGCAAATTCTGAACCGTGCAGTGACGTAAAAATACTTTTATCGCAAATTTTCGTTTTCGTTTTACACTCTTATGTATGAAAATTTAAGAAGAATTTCTTACCCATCGGAATCACACAAAGCGCCGATCGGCCGCAAAATTCGTTGACAATTTTAGTTTATAGATTATGAGTTACATATAACAGTATCAGGTAATAACAAATAAGAAATAAAGACGCCTCAGTTATAGAAATCTGTGCGCTCCTATTTGTAAATCGCTTATACAACTTTAAGAACGAAAGGTTGATACTTTAAACGTCTAAGACATGGATTTTTTTCGCAACTAACCTCTACCTTAAAAAAATGTTATTACTACGCCTTGAGACCTGCGGTATGCAACTGGTTGCATTCATCAGAGTCATTAATTTCCGCTGCTGAATAACGTCTAACACCAAAGTCGTTCAGTATCGCAAGAGTTGCTGGGAACTGAACGCCACGTCGCAGTATCTCAAATTCTCCAGGAACAGTGAGATCTATCACGGTCGACCCAACTCTTTGCGAATCACGAGTTCTCAAATGGTTCGGTGTGTCGTAAAATATTGCGCTGAGTTTCGGCCAGAGAGGAGTAAATTCATCTGGGTGAACGGAACTTGGTTCGTTGCTGACATTGGCGCTTGTAAGAGCCAATGGTTGATCGAGGAATTTACAAACATCGCAAATGAATGTTGCTCTCGGTACTCTGATACCAACAGTCTCGTGACCTGGATTTAACGCTCGATTGAGGTTTGAATTGCGTTTGAGTACGAGTGTTACAGGACCTGGGAGCAATTCGTTAAGTAATCGTGTGGGCAAGTGAGAAACATCCGCCCAACGCGCCACATCCTTTACTCCAGCCACTGTTATGGCGAGTGGTTTAGTACTTTCGCGCCCCTTGATCTCATAGAGTTTTTTGATCGCCTCGTTGCTCTGTGCCAATGCTGCAAATCCGTAGATTGTGTCCGTTGGCACTGCTATAACTCGATTGTTCTTTAGATAGTCTATCGCTATGGAGCAGCTTCTCGGACCACCAGTGAAAAAATGTTTCTCATCCGGTCCCAACATCTCCAAGGTTGCCCTTGTTTTCTTTGCACAAACTGCCATTGGAGCCTTACAGTGACCAGACACCGGAAAGAAATGTTTTTTGTACAAATGTTTTTTGAATAATGACGGCCGCATTGTGCTGATAAAATTAGTCAGTCGCGCCAATTGTGCGAACACTGGGGATTACAGCATCTGTAGAAAGTCGTCATGGGTTCGTCAGCTGATCTTGTCTGTATTTGCATGAAGTATGCCCTGGGGTGAGCGCACTTAGGGCATCGCTCATCCGTCGCATCGACGTTTTCCCAAGCTGCGCTACCGCCGAGAACATCATCCACCTCTTTCAACTTTGGATACGTTCGAGCGCTCACTTTGCGTTCTATGTTGAAGATGTATGGACACGTGTTACAGGCAAATCTCAAACCCGTCAGGCCTGTCCCAATTTGTAGTACATTGCCGCACGTCGGGCAAAATAGTAGCATCCTCACACATTTCCAAACTTTTTCGTACCCGAATTAAATCGCATCGGTTGCCTTCAGAATAAAGTACATATTTTTATTGTTACAAAAAATATATACAGAAGTACGAATACAATACAAACACGTTAAGGTTAAATTCGCACTTTGAAGTAATTGTTAATTTGTATTTACGTACGGTTAGCTAGCGATATTTCCCAAGTTTATCCGATGGTATTCATTCACGCCATACTCAATCTCATGCAATCGCATTGAATACGGAACAAACACGTGTGAGAAAAATGCGTTCGCTATTCGAGAACTATGATAATTCGATATAGCCAGAAACGCTAAAACAGCGTGGCGCCACTTAGTGGTTGAAACGTGAAGTGAGTATGCCGGTAACCCATGGCACCTTGCTGTCATTCTGTTATGTCCCTAGTGAATTCTTTGGGAGACATCAGATTCGGAACTGTTTGTCGGTGACGACGTCTCGAACTGATAAATTATATGCACGTTATAGACGGCATCATTGACGTTCGTTTGACTTTATAACAATGATTTATAATTATATATTATCAAAACGTTTCGTAATAGCAATCGCGGTAAGTCTCTGCTACCGACGCGACACGCAACGACTTAGCTGAGAACGAGAGCATTGAAAAGTCTTCGCAACCTGTTTATATTTTTGAGGCATGAACATGCGCATCGGGAGTAGCGTCGTTCCCAGCGCTGCAAAGGCAATCGTACCAAACGAGAGGAACATATAGGAACGGAACCATCAGTAAATCCAAGATGGTGCTCGAGAGTACTATGATATGGTGAGTCGTCTCATTTTTAAGACTCTGATTCGCAATATGAGTAATTTCAGTAATCTGATTTAGAGATAAATAGTGTGGGCATATTTCATATTTTTAATATACATTTTTTTTCATCATTCGACCGCTCATTATTTTTGGAACATTCATAAGGACGTTATCGTCAGAGTGACAATGCAAAGTTGAATGGCTTCTTGTCAACATAAAGGGCTTCTGGATGATTCTTGCAGTTCGATACGTGTCAACTATCTTTTCAACTCGTATACCGATTGGTAGTTTGTAATTACTCTTAAGCGTTACTTTTAATCGTGGCAAAAAGAATATTTTGGAATTCTGAAATTTTCAGGTTAAACAGTTTCCTTCAGAACCTTCTTGTCGTCTCAAATGCGTTAATACACTAAAGGTTATTTTGTGACATCTTCGAAGAGGATCCTCTGTATTATCTACTTTCCAACGGATTTCTGTTTTGGTTTAGACAATGTTATAGATGACACGGCTTGCTGCAATAGAAATTCATCTAGACAGATCTTAAACTTGCAAATGTTAGACATTCAACAACTTCATTGTTTATTGATTTTAGCGTTGACAACAGCGACTACATGAGAAATGGCGATTTTTTGCCAACGCGTCTTCAAGTTCAACAAGACGCTGTCAATTTGGTATGTCATTCAAAGACACGGGCCAATCCGGAGAATAACGTCGGGCTAATAACTTTGGCGAAGTACGTACCTAAGGGCATTACAAAATAAAATGATTGTTATATAACACGTTTGAATTCAAATAGGTGTGACTCTTCTTCCAGCGTTGAGGTGCTGGCTACATTGACCAGCGATGTAGGCAGAATTTTATCAAAGTTGCATCAAGTTCAACCGAATGGCAATTTGAGTCTTATTACAGGAATTAGAATCGCTCATGTATGTACTGGATTCATCAGCTTATGGATGGGTCTGAAGTTTACAACGTTGCCACATAACAAAAATGGTTATTATTATTTTTAATCGAGTAATAAACTGCAGAGACTGCATCTATCTCAGGACCTTAAAAGGACCTTACTCCTTTAAGGCTGAGCTTTAAGACTTTAGAAAGTCTTTAAGGTTTTGGCTTAAGGACTTTCTAAAGGGGAGAGCCACAGACAAAAATGAATTTGTGTTCGGTGGCAACGTTGCGAACTTCAGACCCAAGCATTTCAATTATTATTAAATTTGAGTGTGTCGCCGGTTTGTTTATAATCGCGTCACATCGCTGGTTCGTTGCTCGATTGCAGTTGGCTCTCAAGCATCGTCAAGGAAAAAATCACAAGATGCGCATAGTTGCATTCGTCGGGAGTCCCGTTGAGCTTGACGAGAAGGAATTCGTGAAGCTTGCCAAGCGTCTGAAGAAGGAGAAAGTTAACGTGGATATTATAAGTTTCGGCGAGGAGGCAGTGAACAATGCCTTACTGACGGTATTCATCAATGCTCTCAATGGAAAAGATGGTACGGGAAGTCATCTCATAACTGTGCCACCCGGACCTCATTTATCGGACGCTTTGATCTCTTCACCGATCATACAAGGAGAGGATGGCATGGGCGCGACTGGAATGGGCGGGGCAGCTTTTGAATTCGGCGTTGATCCCAACGAAGATCCGGAACTTGCATTGGTCAGTGAATTTCCTTATTCTCAGAATTTTCTTTGCTGCTCGTAGAGTGAATATGGCCCAATCATTTCTATAATTGCAGGCATTGCGAGTTTCCATGGAAGAGCAAAGGCAGAGACAAGAGGACGAAGCCCGACGAGCACAAGCTACTGAATCTGCGCCGGCAAAACCCGAAACGATTCAAGAAGCACCAAACGAGGAAGCTATGCTCAAACACGCTTTGGCAATGTCTCTTGGTGGAACTGAGGAAGCTGTCGACGTTCCAGAAACAACTCCTCCGATCACTACTGCGAATGTGCCTGATTTCGCTCATATGACCGAGGAAGAACAAATTGCGTTCGCTATGCAAATGTCCATGCAAGACCAACGTACGTATCTTGCTAATTAATTAAATTAAACTTTCGCATATTTTCTCCAAGGCAAACGTATCAAACGCGCAATGTACCGTTCCAAAATAATTCAAATTTTTTCATTTCCATTGGACGTTATGCACGCGATCTTTCCCAACGGCAGAAGATTTCGAGCCACAGCAGGACGAGGCAATGGAAGTAGAGGATGACTATGCAGCTGTCATGTCTGACCCTACGTTCCTGCAAACGGTCCTAGAGAGCTTACCTGGTGTAGATCCACAGTCAGAAGCCGTCCGTCAAGCCGTTAGTTCCCTGCAGCAAAATAAGGATAAAGGACAAGACAAGGAAAAGGAGAAAAAATGAATAACGCGAGGTTTTCGCCTTTAGCCGTTTCTTTTCGTTGAACAATTTACTTTTAAATATCATTTGATACACTGTGTGATCACTCTGTATAAGCATCGTGAGCAACCACGCTGTTTATATATTGAATAAATAATCGATGCTATCGTAATTCGATTACGTTTTATGGTTGCGCTATATCGAATCGGCGTTATTTTTTTAAATCATCCTAACGAACATCGAGTCCTACGAAAGTCCTATTAAGGCAGGAAGATCATATACAAATTAAAAAAATTGATTTTTTTCATAAATTGGTAGTTCAATTTCTTAAAAATATTGTGTTCAATTATTACAACGAAATTTCGAGAATTGTTCGAGTTCTCGCGAAGAGGCACCAAAAGCGTTTGTGCCCAGTAAACAGAGCTATGCGACTTTGGACGCATTTTTCTCAAAGTTATGTTTCGCTCAACTGCTGGAGTGATTAGGCCGAAACTATTCCACCGATTTCGATAAAATTGATCACACATCTTCGTTACGTCAGTATTTTGTCGGTGAACCTCAATATTATTTTGAATTCCAAAAATAAAACCTACTTCTGCCTTCAAATATAGCAAAAATTTTATGAAAAATCACAAAATTGGGTTTATTAAGCTGCTATTTGCTGAATTTTGCACATATTTAAAAAATTCTGTTTCCCCGACAACGTATAGGTCTTGCCTTTAAGAATCGCTTTGATTTTTTTTTCTATAATTATAGCATGAGGGAGGACTCCAGCAGTGCAGGCATTTTTCTGAAATCTTCTAAACATTAATGTAGACGCCGGGCAATTTGTATGAAAAAAATGTGTATTTTTTGTCAAACAATTAAAATATGAAACAAAACATATTTAAAGATCTAAATTTCTATGTGTATTCGTTCCATGAAAAATAAATCATAAGAAACCCATGATTGTCGAGCTTGTAAATAGTCTTCCGGCCTTAAGGACGAAAATTCTACTGCCAAGTTTTCTCCTAAACAGATTATGTTTCGGATAAAAGAAAGAAAAGCAGTTGTTCACTGTTTAACACAGAACAACGAGTACCTCCTTTCTTTCCGGAAACACCAGCCGTTCCACAAATCCGTGGGTATTTGCAATTCAGCTATCCCTCTTGTACTCGTGGCGACTCGATTGGTCTGACATTTGTCCTTATAAAGGCAGGCCGTGTTATTGTTAGCATCGAACCTAGCCAACGTTTGGATAAATCACCGATAAGACAAAAAAACTAAGCTATTGGAAGAAAAACGGGTCTCTGTATACGATACACGTGACGATAGACAGGATCACATCAATTCCGTAGAGATTCCTCAGAGGCTGTTTTATCGACAGCCGCTATAAAGCTTTTTTCCGCTTTCACATGCTGATGAGAGAACCTCCTCGATGGACCGATGAAAAGAACGTACGACGTTGTATGTCAACATTTTTAGTCAAAATCTGTTTTTCAAATTTTACTGCGACGTATGTATTCTTACTTAAATGTGTCGAATCGAGGTAAGTTACTTTTCTATACTTGTATAGACGGTGGATTATTTCCGGTCTTCTCGAACTACGCTCTGAGAGGTTAACTATTTGTGTTGATCGTTCAATCGAAACTCAAGCTCGGTGCATTATTCAAAGTTGCCGAGCATTGAGCAACAGTGTGGCGATGGACAAACCGGTGGAAACGTTAATAAGACAAAAGTTAACGCAGGCATTCAATCCGCAACATTTGGACGTATTGAACGAATCCTACATGCACAATGTCCCAAAGGGGTCAGAAACCCATTTTAAAGTCGTCATAGTATCCGACAAATTTGAGGAACAACCCTTGATAAAGGTCAGTACAATTATTCTCCATACGTGCCGCATGCATTTTAATTTTAACACTTCCTTATAGAGACACAGAATGGTCAATGAAACGCTACAAAAGGAATTAACGTCAGGAGTTCACGCTTTATCTATTGTGGTAAGCATTGGTCAATAATGTTTGTTTCCATATTTCTTCATAGGATTTACACATATTTTACTCGTTCTTTTTCCTGCTTATCGTACAAAGGCGAAGACTCTGTCGCAATGGGAAAAGTGCGACCAGACCATGGAATCGAGTCCAGCATGTAGAGGCGGCTTCGGTCGATAGTTGTTTAGACTAATAGTAAATGGTGATAAATAAAACAGGAAGAAAAAACAAAGTAGTTTGAATTTTACTTTCATATTATCGCTGATGCCAAAGAAAAGGTATCGGACCTACATGGGTGTTGAATTTCGAAATAATTCGTAGCCGACTTCTGTGTAAAATATAAAAATAAATGTGTACCTTAATGTCATAAAGAGAACGTGTCCAATCGCAACTTTCCTTCGTTTTCCGAAAGATAGAGCATATCAGCCATTGATTGTTCGCACATTGCCTCCTCTGCTTTTTCATGCATCTAATGAAACAATTTGTCATTTGTCAGTTTATTAACGTTATAGCGAGAATAATGATTGCAATTATTACGGTTTCACAAACTACCAATTTCTTTTTTAACGATCGAGAAATTTACTCACCCCTCGAAATTGCGTGTTGGTAGGAGCGCACCTGAAATTCGGGCCAAAATTAACCGAAACGGTGGCACTCTTGTGAACTGATAGTGTCGGATAATAAGCGCCCCGATTGAGATCCACATAAGCGTTGCCCTGCGATTGGCCATTTCTGAAAAATATTATTTTACTTCCGGGCAGAGGTGTCAGAGCCTTCAGGGCTTCCGGCACACGATCCTTTTCCTCATAGTAAAGATGACTTTTAAATTTCACAAGAGGCTGAAAGATAACATCGGGATGAGTTCGCGTTCGCAAGATGCGACCATAGTTGTGATTTGTAACGATGTACTTCGCCATTACTTACCCTGTCTTTGTAAGTATTGGGTATGTGGGATTCGTCGTGAGTGTCAGGTAATATTATAAGGAATCCTAGAGTATCGCCTTCACCGTAGCCTGGACTGTAGTGCTTGCCACGACTCTCGTGGAATTTCGTTCCTTTCCTGCATTAGATTATATCACGATTATAAAAAATAGCAGTATTCTCTTATTCCATATTTTTGGCTTAAAAGTGTGCACCTTGATCTCCACGAATAGCCAAATTTATCGTAACCGAGAGGTGCTTGCAAATTTGCGTATTCCTGTCCCCAGCCCAGTCTAGCTGCGGATCCTTCCGGCATTTCCTCGATTGTAGCTTCCCAGTACCACGTACCTCGACTCACACCTCGGCACAACATTATTAAGTTTAGTACACTCCTCTCGAATTGACTATTAACTCGCTATCGATGATTTTTCGTGTCTTACAGTGTGTCGCTCGTATCATGCAGTATCCCTTTTCTCCTGTGATTGCAAGACGATCTTCCCAGACACGAAGTTGCGGTGCACGGTCGTGAAGGGCCAGCAATACCGTACTCGGACTAAGGGCTCGGTATAACCACCCGGGAATTGGTTTACCAGCCCAATCGCTGCTCTCGTCGAATTCCTTCATTCGTCCATAGTACGATATGATTTATTTTCGATTAGCATGTATATATAAGATGTTTAAATTGATAAAAGTACAAGATTTTCCAAGAAGCAGGAAATACTATTTCCAATTCTTATCAAGAGCGTAAGCTCGTGCATCAATGAAACATTGTACATTTCCGCACATATTTGGAAATCTGTGAGGTGCTATGCAATTTTTTCATTCTCACAATTTCTTGACAAGTATGTACTTTTTGATATTTAACCCGGCGTGTGTACACTATGTTTTCGAGTGCTCGGTGTGTATACGGGTCTCTTAGGGAACAGTCGGGTTTACAGAGTCTTCTAGGCTTCCAAAAAATCTGAAGAAATTCTGAGTTACTTATTGGTGTCTACTACATGGCCCAGGAGCTACCAAACTCAAACGTTAAAAACCGTTGTTAATAAAAATTGAACAAAATTAAAGCCATAAGAGAAAAATTACAATTTCAAATTTTGACTGTTCCTTTAAAGACCCAGTATCCACACGCCGGGGTAAATAATTGTGTAATTTCGATACTCTCGTGAGATAATTCGTGAAATTTGACCAACCTGTCTGAAAGGAGCGTGAGGATCGGGTTCCGCTAAGATATACCGATAGCCATCCTTATTGAATGGGTGCTCGAGCGGATAACCGTGAGCCGGTAATTTCGGTGTCGCCATATCGGAACCGCGGCCTTTCTTTCCCGGTCCTGCTCCCGTCCCCTCACCGGGAAACTTTCGCTTTGCATTACGACCGCGAAGGCCGGTGCCGAGGGGAGCTAAAATTTGACAAGTATAAAGAATTCAATTTCGTCAGCAGTAATTTGTGACTTGATCGACATGATGTTGGCAAAAAAGAAAATAGCTATTGCATGTCGCGGTACGTTGACTCATCATTTTTTACTTCCTCCGATTCGCAACGTTTGTTATTTTAATAAGGATATCAATATATTTTACGATTAGTATTCTATCAAAGGAATTTAATGTCAAATACGATGCCTCGTTTGTTTCATTTACGTTTACGATCGTTACGTAAGGTCCCGTGAGACGATAAATAGTAATTAAGAAAAATGATCGAGCGAAGATGTTTTCTGAATCAACGACCCGCGCCCACATTGAATTTTTTCTCGACGAACGTTACTTTTCCTATCCACACATCACTTCACGAATCCGTTGGTTGCAGGTCGAATATCCATAGTTAAGTTGTGAGTACCGTCATTCACATACCTTGCTTGGCCATTGCCACGATCAGGAATAATACGAATGTGATAACGGTAATTCAATAGATACCGAACCGAGTTGTGATAAGATAAGTGTTGGAATATTGTTTCTACGAGTCGTCCAACTAGTTTTATCTTCGATCGAATTACGCCCGTAATAAAACAACAAAAAGTACATTAATTTGATGAGCTATTTACCAACATGCTGGATCCCCATTTCCGTGATCTTGAGATGGCCACCTTTAATCATAGCTTCGTAATTTGGTTTGATCAGGACCAAGTCAGGTGTCGTCAAGCCAAACATCTGACCATCGGTATTGTTCTCGTCTACCGTAAATAGTGTGCCCACATCCTTGAGCAGAGCCCGATGTATCTACATAAGCAGCTTACTTTTTAAATTGCTCATCTCGAATAGGTAATCAAGTGTGTAATCCTTGGGATATTCGTTTGTTTATATATTTATTCCTGTGTTTACCGTTGCGTGCCATGACTGAGTGACTCGCCGTGGCATCGTTGTCATGCTTTCCCAATGACACTCTATGAATGGGATTATATCTTTGTCCTTGTGGAAGAAGGTTCGTAGCTCAGGTTCTTTCTGTCCATCTTGAAGGAGATTCGCTATGGCGGTCACGCACATCTGTGGAAACGCTGCAAAAATTAAATAGTTATATCGAAGCTGAACTATATCAGTCCCAAAGTACAGGAAAAATTATATTTTAAGGAAGTTGAGAAAATTGAAGAAAGTACTCGTATTTTAGAAATAACAATGATCAGGCCATGAAAAAACATATTTTAAATTAACACAATCCAAGTTAACCCTTTTACACCGGATGGGAGATGTGCTGTCCCAGTCTGGAAAATTTTTAGGACAACGTATGTTCCAGTTACGGAAAAACATCTAGGATGGAAATTCCTAGATGAAATCCTAGAAAATCCTATGAAGCTTGTGAAATCACTGTTGTTGATGGTACGCTGTTACTGGAACGTTTCTGCGTCTCGAAGACCTTCAATTTTTTAGGCATAACAGTTATTTTACCTAATAATTGTTTGGAGAAGATATGACTGATTCCGACAATGCGGTGCACTTGGACTGATTTGTTGCCGTATTAAAAGGGTTAAATAGTTCTAGCATAGTGAAAAGCTTCGCTATGCAAAAGCGATGCTATTAGCGCAGCTTTTATTCCCAAAAATTCAGGATCGGTCAAAGTTGTTTGATGCTTACGAGCTTGATTTTTCTTGAAGTTCTCCAGACCGGTAGGTGAGCAATTTTTGCACATGAAAACATAGTTCATCATGAAGGGTACAATGTTTCCCAATTGATAGCCGATGCACGACTCGTGAAACCATCGAGAGCAACTGGCGCACAAAAGTTCCGCAATGTTGAGGTTCCTCTCCTTGCCGCTGAAAGCCAAACGTTTATTAATATTATATTGTAAATAAATTTTGTAATATCTGTGAAAATAACTTGGCGTTATACCAATAACAATTTCCACTTTCACTGGTACTTCCACGTCCATTGGGCTTATCTTTGTTCTCTTCCAGCTTCAGCCGGGGCTTCGTCCACTCCTCCGGTTTACTTTTCATTTTTTCTTCGTTCAAGACATTTTCTGGAACATTGTTCTTGTCTCCGCTGCTGATTGAGTGCAAGAATAAACATTGTTAAAAAATATCCAATAATTTGTGTGATTTCCCGAAAAGCAAACATAACCTGAGATGCAGTTCATTTCAGTTCGTTTAACGGATTGTAAAATAGAGAACATGGTTTTCTCATGCGTGAAGCACAATACCTTTTGGATTTTTCGTCAGACATTACTTGTTAGTAAACAAAAAAGTGTGCAAAGCTCGACTGTTCGGCGTCCTGACGTACGCTCCGGCGACTGGCTGGAGGTGGCGGTATTGATCAATGGGTTCAGTCATATGTGGTGAATCCGCGACAGCATGGCTTTGGGTCCTAGGGACATTCATTATTGTCCTTGTAAAATCTTTTTCCCGCATTTTTCTAAAAAACTCCCATTTCCTCCCAAAATTTGTCCGATTTTTTTAGTTATTTCAGACTTTTCGGAAAAATACGGAAAACATATTTCCACATAGCCCGAAATTTCCGAAATTCTTCCAATAAGGCATTCAAGAAGGCTAGGAAATCATGGGAAATTCTCGCAAATAAAATTAAAAAATCGGAATAATGCAGAAAAAAGCGGAATATTGGGGGAATTAGGTATATTTTAAGTTTAATAATTCTCTTTCTTCCCGATTTTCTCCGAATTGGGGGAAAACGGAAAAAATATGAGAAATTGGGAAAAAATGTTATCGGGGTGACAGGCTGCATTTTTACACCACGAGCACCAGTTCCTTGGATACTAGACTCAGAATCTCCAACTTCAATAGAGAGGTGAGAAAAACTGTATGTTAAGGGGGTACGAACGCTACGAAAATTCAAACTTTCAGATGTGAGGTTTTTGTATGCTGCTCCGTATCTAATTTAGGCTGCTAAGATACGAGATTTTACTAAACTGAGTACAATCGCATTCTAAAGAAAATTTAAATTGCCGCTTTACCAGCTACTTTAGATACTATATTACCAAACGTATCCAATTTCTGGGTGAAACTTTTGAATTTGTTAACAAAGGTGTGTGCGATAGACAATTCAAATTTGCGCGGGTATGCAATGTTGGTACGCCTTGAGCAAGATGGCTGCCGTTACGTCACGAAAAGTCTCGCTCACCGAATACTCCGGTTTTTCCCTACTACCGTTCTGAATGTTTTGCTTGTTATTGCGGTAACCTTACAAATTCGAGCTGCTTCATCGATCGGAAACATTCAACGAATGCAACTATCATTTTTGTTTACATTTGTCTTGGATCGAAGTAGCGTAACAAAATCGATGTGTGATAGAACAGCCACATTGTGTCATCCACGTATGATAATTTCACCGAGTTTAATAATTAATATCTTGGAAATTGTACGGCAAGTCCAGTGAAAATTCTGTATATGGAGAATGGAGAAAGATTTCGACAATGTTATAGAAAAAACAGTCTTCTATTTCGGAGATGCTACATACGCCGGATCTCGACGATTAAATGCGAAATTGTGAATAATACGGGTGGCGCTTCGGTCGAACGAATCCGTCTGTACAGTAATACGTTTGACGACGGGGTGAAAGTTACCAAATGACAAGGGAGGGTTAAAATAGCATCGGAAGCGCTCGGTTTGACGTCATTGTGCTCGGTGTTCCACGAGGTCAGATGCACGCGGGAGGTCATCCGCGTTCGGAAGGTCTTGTTTTCTTTCGGGCGAACTCGCCTTTCTTGTTTCATCATTTCGACGTACGTTCTTCATTTTCCTAATCGATTTACACACACAGGAATCCCTGTGTACAGCTATCGATTTATCGGCGTCGCGAATGGCGATGACTATTGACCGAAATGGGACTCCGCGTTTTCTTTACTTTCTTTATTATCGCGTTCATCGGGGTCACGCCAATTTCAGAGAATATGAGCATGGGAGGTTAGAATTAGAGAACTTGCGAAATATAGCGTTTTTTTGTAAATTTGATGAACTGTTTAAGAAACATGATATTAAATCATAAAGTGCGTAGAAGAAATAATTAAGGTTATAATCTTAGAATTGCACGACCGCTTTCAAAGATACACTAATGAATTAGGAGATAAAACAATAACGGGCGAGCGGGCGATTTAGAATGAGACTTTGGTCGACATCCGACGGAGCTCTGCCAACGTGAAAGTATTTCCTCAAACGCGCGTTGAACAAGAGATTTCTCATTTCAGTACATCGCACGCTACAAGTTAAGATAAAAACCCACATCCCATTTGACAAGAGTTTGAAATGATTTTTCATCGTTGTATAGAGGTGTTTTAAACGACTTAATCTCATTTAATCAGAATAATACCTAAAAAACCTCGAACCTACAAAAGTTGAAAACGGAAGCTCGGACATCGATCCGTATAAAAGAGCTAATACATATCAACCAGTAACCAAAGTAAAACACATGCGATCTTTAAATCTCATTTTTGAGAAAGAATTACTTTCGATTCGGTTCTCAAATAACAACCTTACGCTACAGAGGCTATCGCGAGTGGTGTGTGATTCTCTAGTGGCATAGATCGGAAGAGGTGGGTAAGCAAGAGCCTACTGAGCCAACGGATACTGCGCGCGCACAATCGACTCGACGTCGGCGCGGGCTGAAAGCTTTCTCGTTTGTTTTCGTGACTCATTGTTGTCACGCGCAGTTACGAGCGGAAGTATATCCCGATCAAAACTCGGCGGAATCACGATTGGGAACGCGAGCGGATGTGAGACGAGACGACACGCGGTCGGGCATTCTTTTTTTAAAAATAAAAAACCAGCGTCCGAATATCGTTAATCTCCCGAGGCGTGGAACGGACAAGAGCGAATGATGATCAAAGTCGTTCGATCAGAGAACCCCGCACGTCGAAATATCGCTAAATCTCCGTATTGAAAAAAAAAATGCATTTGTAACGCGGAAACCGAAAATAAGCATAGCTCATTCGTTAACAGTACTGCAAGCGTTGTCCTCACGAAGCGCGGATGCATCGTGTCGTTTAGTTTACAACTGGCGTCACTGCGGTGCGCGGCGCCTCAAGCAAGCTTCGGGGGTCCCTGTAACGAGCAAGAGAGAACAAGATTAGAACCTACAGAGCGAAGGGGCGGGGGTTTGAGAGAAAGAGAGAGAGAGAGAGAGAGAGAGTGAGAGAGGGAGGTGCGCAGAGCTTCGACGAACGTTCGCCGGGGACGCGGTGGACAGAGCGCTACGACAAAGCTCCCGCGGGAGAGAGAGAGCCAAAACCGGGGTCCGAGGGAGTGACGGGAGCGTAAAACGGAAGAACCGTGCGCGCGTTAGAGAGGGCGCGCGCCACTCCGTTAGGGAAAGCTCCTAGCTTATTGGTCCCGGTCCATTGTTGCGTATTGATTGCTGCGGAGTGGTGCTAGTGTCGTACGCTAGTTGGATTACTCGTCGTTCATCGTGGTCGTAGTGTTCTCCGTCGTCGTCGTCGTCATCGTCGTCTTTGCCGTTGTCGTCGTCGATGCTCCTCGAGTCGACGCAGATTCGCACGTCCACGCGGACAGCAACGGGTTTCCGCGCGAAATAAAGCAGACCCAGAAGGAGAAGCGGACGCGGAGAACACAGCGCACTAAACGACAGAGTAGAAAGGTTCGCCTGAGCATGGGGCGAGACCGAAGTGACAAAATTTCGAAGGAGTTTAAAATGGTGCCGAATATCCGGAGCTATTGAGAAGAGAGAAGGAGATAGCCGCGCTTGAGACACTTTTGCAAGAGGAATAAGCGTGACAATTATTCCGACAAAGGAGACGAGTGAGGTGACGGCTGCTCTCGAGTCTCGATCAGGGCACGAGAGGAGAGCCAACTGAACGCAAAGAAACCAACACTCGCCTCTGTACGTTCGGAATTGAGTGAATTACGAGAGAGAGAGAGAGAGAAAACACCCTCGATGCCTTGGAAGCTGTCAGCGGTGTGATGTCCGGTGGTTGATGGCGTTGGCGCGCCGGAGAGGACTGGTTTCGCGCCGCCTTGTTAATAATCGAATAGCTGTGTAGAAGAGTGTTGAATTTTCATCGTATCGTATTTCATCGAACAACATTACCACCGAAATTACGCGTGCCCACGAATTGTTACGAACGTAGTGCGAAAACAAGGCAACGCTATCGTTATTACTATCGCTATTTATCG
This sequence comes from Ophioninae sp. A BG-2022a, assembly GCA_030523105.1. NCBI lineage: Eukaryota > Metazoa > Arthropoda > Insecta > Hymenoptera > Ichneumonidae > Ophioninae sp. A BG-2022a. Next base: position 39,096 of record JAPYZI010001747.1, read on the forward strand.
TCGTCGGTAAAATCATCGTCGTGTTCTTCGTGTGTTTTTTCTCCCAGCTTGTAAAACTTGTAACCCGTTTGCCGAGTGTCGTCGATAATCAAAATAAGGAAGCGTCATCGTCGTTACGATAAACGTAGTAACCACAGTAGCGGAATAACAAGTACGGTAGAATGTCCGAGTTTCGGGGGATTTTCGAACGATGAAGAATCGCGAGATCATCGACTATAGTCCTATCGTAACGGAGAATAACGGGCCGACGAAAAACCCCGCGTACACCAAGTGATATTAATTGATAAGGAGAATCGAGCGGTTCTACGATTCCTGAGGTTGGGAGGTGCGAAATAAAAAGGGAAACTCGTAAACGCGGAAAAGGTCGTTCGATTCCTTCAGGAGTCAAGGCGCACAGTGAGTTTTCCTTTGTTGAGTGCGTGGCCGTGATTCGTCACAGATCGGTTGGAGCGCGTGTGAGAATACGCGACGAAGGTAAAAGTGTAAGTGCGCGCGCGAGTGCACACCGTTGTAACGAAAGTTGCAACTCGCGTGCTCACTGGCCGAGGGAGCTGCCGCGATCGTTTTGTCGCGCGGTTCGCTCTTCCATTCCGTTCAATGATGAAGCATCGTCGCATAAAAGGTGCAACGGGTTTGGCTGGTATTAAAAAGGGCCGGTGAATGTACGATACGGGAGGCAGAGATCTGCCGGTATGACGTACGACGAGACGACCGAGCAGACTCCGGTAGACGACTGCCTCCACGAACGGAAATGGTGGTGCTTCTTACTCTCGAGCATCTTCACTTTCCTCTCTGGGCTACTGATCGTCTTGCTCTGGCGGGCGTTTGCCTTCCTCTGGTGTCGAAAGGAGCCCGAATTCGCTCCAAATGACCCCAAACAGAAGGAGCAGAAGGCCGCCCGCCAGAGCAAGGAGTTCGAGGGGACCTTCATGACCGAGGCCAAAGACTGGGCTGGCGAGCTCATTTCCGGTCAAACCACAACAGGACGTATCCTTGTAAGTAACCCCGCTCGAAAGCGATTTTTATTTTTCATTCTAATTTACATCCATCCGTTTGAATATATGAATATGTGTGCGAAAAAACGCATCGTATCACGTCTTCGCTCGTTTGTCTCCTTGCGAAACGATTTTCGAGAGAATCCGCACGCAGCAAGCGAAATGACGTTTCTCATTTGCGTTCGCCCGAAGTGGAAGCCGTACCACGTGACATGCGAGACGGCTCAACTTTTCGAACAAAGGTTTCTCCGGGATTAATAATATTTGGGCCACAAGAAAACCGGCAAGCTATCCATCTCTCAATTTATACTCATGAGTTTGCAGCTTTGTTTTTCCTGGAGACTTGCCGACCTGTCACGAATTTTTGCTTACATATTTGTGAGGTTATGTCAATGGTGTATTTACGAATCTTCAGCCTTTACAATTCACGTTGCAATATGTAATCGCTTATGATGACCTCGTTTGTCAATAATATCGAACGTAATCCCCTTGGACTGGTACAACCCAGCGAGTAAAATCTACTTTTGTCACTCTTATGATTTTTATTCGAGTCCTGGAGGTATTTGGAAGTATCTTTGAATCGTAACGAATCTTAGACCGATCTAATTTAATCCAGCGAGTGAAATCTAGTTTTGTAACTCTCATGATTTTTTTTCAAGCCCTAGAGGTAGTCGGTTCGAACCCAGAATCGCAACTATACTTAGGGAGATTAATTTAGATTAATATAATTCAGCGTGCAAAATATAGCCTCGCCTCTTACGATTTTTATTCAAGCTTTTAAAGTTGTTTGGTCGAAAGGCAAGTTTTCATTCGGCTCAATTACAGAATGGCTACATAATTATGAGACTATCCTTCCGACCCACCTATTGAAGTGCGTGCGACGCTGTACCTTTTCGATTAGTCTTTTGATTTATCCTATTGAAAACCTGCTGCGCGCATTTTTTCATGTTGCACAGATTTGGCTCGATTTAAACATTGATTCCTGGTTGGGAACTGTCAATGCCAAAGTTCCACGAGATTACACGGTTCTCATATTTTCGCATCTCCGCCTACTTCGACAAAATCTCCCTTGAGACACGAGAAAGGTAATTGGATCGGCGAGGCTCTCGTCGCTTATCTAACTATTTGGACCGGCCACAGGGGACATCCTGCCTAGCTAATAGCCCATCGATATCTACATCAGCAGAGTTTCTATGCTTCAACAATGACAACGTTATAAACTTTCACTGATGGAAGTTGAACAACGTTGGGTTTGCAGTTGTATATATTTTTGTTTCGTACAGTGCGCGTGTATTGGAAAATCAGTTTAACCGGATCTGCCTTCTCATAGGAAGATCCGGTTGAACAATTTCTTTTTCGTGCCATTTCAGGCCTTGAAGATCTCGATGTCTGCGCTATGTACCAATGCGTAGTGCAAATTTGACTAGTAAAGCGATCGGTACAATAATTTTTGCTATTTGAATGATCCAGTTTCAGACTACACGCACCGCAAGTGATATCGAGTTCCAAAATACGAATATGCAATTATTCAGATAAAAGTATATCGCCAAACTCCTTTAATTAATTATTTGAATCTTTCAAGGGTTACTGCACTTGGCGAATGGTACCTTGTGCACAAACCGCTTGCGACAGTACGGTGGGTCTGGAAGTTCGCTACGTTGCCACGCAACGAAAATGAATAAAAAAATATTTTTTAATAGAGCGATACACTGCAAAGACTGTATCTGTTTCAACACTTCAAAAGGAACTTACGTCTTTAAGGCTAAGCTTTAAGGCTTTAAGATTCCGGCTTATGGATCTTCTAAAGGTTTAAGCCACGAAAAGAAATTAATTTTCGTTGCGTGGCAACGTTGCGAACTTCAGACCCATTCATTACGATTTTAATTCGAAAAAATATAGTTTTATCAAAGCTTGGTTTGTACGCGTGCTCAGACAAGGTGACGTACATCCGCTATCCTCGAACAGAGGCCTTCACAATAAATGTCGATTAGCTGTTTGCACGAATGTTGACAGTCCACTGGTTACCGCTCAAAGTACCTCTGTCTGAAACAATACTTTATCGTATAAACGTGTGTAAGAATGGACAGTTGTTTTACATTGCGAACCCAATCGATCAAAAGTTCAAGGCACGTAAACGCTCTTTTCATATTTTTATACTATTTTAACTCGGGAACTACGTTAACTGGAAATGGGTATGCTAAGTTAGTGAAACATGTATTTTGAGATAATACACATCCCCCAAACCGTCAAGCCACGATAACGGATTAAAAATCATGTGCGAATTCAACCATTTTTTTTTTCGTATGAAAAATAGATTCACTCATAAAAATTAATTCTACATCTCTTTAGTATAATTATCAAGCTTTTAGAAAAAATATATTTTATTTTTTCGGTGTACTAAATGTCCGATTAGTCATATTTTTTAAAACCTTTTTTTTAGGCGCTTATCGGCATGACATTTGTCATCCACAATTTTTGACCGAGAACAAAAAATAAAAATTCTCGTAAATGTATATCATAATACCTAAAAAAAGTACGTGCGGAATTTGAAAAATATTGTTTCATTCAAAAGTTGTAGGTATTTGAACTTAAAAAATGAATTTTCAATGAAAAATGTCGTATAAAACTGCTTATAAAATGAAAAGTTTTCGATTAATCAGAAATTCCGTACGTACGTCTCTGCGAAATGCAATTAAGAACGTAGCTTTTAAATTTGAAGTAAATCCGGTAAAAATTGTTGAAGTTATTCGTCACGCCAATTGAAAAAAAAACTGTTTCGAGAAAAACGCGTTTAAAACGTTCAAGTACTCTACGTACGTGCCAGAAGTGGGTTTTCGTTATGCGTTCAAAGTAGGTGACCAATTTTTTTTTTAAATTATTCTCCTGTGGCCTTACCCCTTAATGTTTTCATTTAATTTCATAATATAGACCTGACTGACGTCATTCTCTAAGGCAAAATTCTTTTGCGTCTCCGATTTTCAAGTGGACAGAGAACGAGATGTTTCAAAATTATGAAACCGTTTTCAGGGTCTCTCCAATCAAAGGAATGGTGAATTCGTGCGTAGGGCGTCAAAATAGGGCATTGAAATGCATTTATAAAAAAATTAATTGAAATAACAATATTTTTTGGATATTGGGAAATAAAGCAACTTTTTTGCACGACTTTCGTCATATCCTTCGATAAGTCTGCAGTACTGAGACCAGTATTGTGCTCAAATGCTTCGTTATCGTTTTCTGAATAAAATATCGTTTGGATTACTCAACTTCGACAATTTTTCGTTTTTTGAAAAAAAAAAAAGAAAAAAAAAACAATCGTTTAATTCGGACTCTCGATTTGCGTCATTTTTTTCTTACCCTTAGCCTCTTTTTGGGGGCTGTCAAGTGCAATTTCTAAAAAAATTATTTAAGATATCGGAGTGAATTTAAGGGGATTTTTGAAGTCTCGAAAAACCCTTAGACTTGAATATTCGTCGCGTGAAAAAAATGGGTGCAAAAAATCGTGAAAAATCCTTATTCTTGAATCTCCGTCACCTAAAAAAAAATGGATCGAAATTTCAGGTTTTTCGGGAATTCAGAAAAGTGGCCGGAGAAATGAAAAACAATTAATATCGATTTTTACTGCCGATCAAAAATATGTCTTGAAAGAGTTACGAATGAAAATTCAAAATTAAACCTCGGGCTGGCAAAAAATCTTATCCGAAATATATTTTCGATGGTTTTTCTCGGAAACAACGGAGTTGTGGTATTTTATCGTTTTATATACGATGTAACTATTCGGATCTTACGTTCTCGCCAAAAGACGATTTTCGTCTGGTACGCGTATCTTCGTTCGTTGATATTTTTACCATTTTCTGTGCGCTACTCGCAATCCTCAACAATGTCGTCTCTTTTCACTTTCATTCGCGTTGGATTGTCTCGTGTTCAAAGTTCTTGCCAAATAAATCAAGTCTCGGGCATAAATCAGAATTTGCGCGGGAACAATGATACGAAGAAAAAATGGTGGCGAAGCAGCTCGAGATCTGGTGCCAAGGGAAGTTTCCCATCTGGATTGCACTTATTAGAGATTTTGTGGTCGTACTCTTTTTCTCTTTTTCTCACTCTCTCCCCACTAAAACATACGGCAAACGGCTTTTTCCACTGGTACCGGACAGACCTTGGGAAAGCTCGCACGCGGCTCGCAGCGAAGTTTGTCGTCACCGGTGGTGACTAGTTGCGGAAAACGATCGAATATTCCCGAGCGTACCTGCGCAGCCAAAAATTGTACATAGCCAAGATGGGACGTTGGTTGACCGTTGGTACTGTTAATAGATCCCGGTTGGCAGGGCTAATCACTGTCGCAATCCACAATCTACTTAAGGTGACATTGAGGCTCGTATCCGTGATATATATTTAACTTTATACGTATCATACGAGAAGTCGCATCGATCAATTAGGCTATTAACAAAAAACCATCGGATCCAACGAATTTCATGGACTTGAAGTTTCCATCGTTGCGACGCGATTAAATTTCTTTTCTCATTTTTGTATTTCCTTAGATCCATTATTGGGGGAAATATCTTTTTTTTTTTTAATTTGAATTCTAGGTTGTCACATTAAAGATTTGTATTATTATTGAGGTATTGTTATTTACGATTTGAATGAACAAAAAAATAGAAAAATTAAAAAGTAATGATTTTTTAATTTTTTTGTTATTTTTTTATTTTATAGACTTGAAGAAAATGAACGAACTTTTTTTTTCAAATTACTTATTTTAATTTTAGTATCGATGAATCATATTTAGCACATTATTCTTTGAGATTGTTAAACAAGGATTCAAAAAACGAGTGGCAGTATCACGGCTTAATTTTATCAAAGAGAATCCGGGAAGTTGAACGAAAATGATATTCGTTGCGTTTCAACGATGAAAACGTTTCCTTTAACGTAAGATGGAAACTTGCTTTGTGAAATTTGCGTATATTTTAACGCGTAATATACTCCCGTATAAATGTGCCACAGAAAACAAGTTCAATTCTGGTTACTGATGATACGGACTGAAGTTCGCAACGCGGTGCAAAAAAAAAAGATGATTATTCAATTTCTCTCTTTTTTGAAATACCAAAATCGTAACCAAGATACCCTCAATAATTCTTCGAATCTTAACAGCAATAATGTATTATACAAACCCGAAGAAAAACATTTCGCAAAATAATGGAACTAAGGAAATAAAAAAATGAGAAAAAAAAAAAAATTGTATTACAACGATGCGAATTTCCACTGATGTAAATGTCCACTGACGTAGTCGATTCGAAGTGCTCTTTATCACAACCTACAATTTTTCGCAAGCGATCCATGCATTTTTGGAAACATTTTTCGAGTGGAGTTTTCGGAACAGCTGTCCCCTCTCACTTTTGTTTATTCTCACAGCGTCATTGAAATTTTCTTTATTGCAATAAATCGTCATCGTTTTAACTTATCGCGTAAATCGTGTCAATGATCTTTTCTGTATTTTTCCAACCTCCTTATACGTAGCTTATAATTCCACGTGTAAGTGTACACACTCGCGCAACATAAACGCACGTACCACTGTTATTACATATTTATCGAAGGTTCGACTTTCGTGACATATTGGAAAGAATGTTCAAGTATTCTGACGATCCGAAGCAACGAGGCCAAATTCGGATATCTCTCAAGCACAATTAGTAATGCATATACACTAGGGCCTCGATTGAGAGAACTTCGATTTAGATACGAGACCCCACTGTATGGCCCGGATCGATGTGTGCGACGGCGCATGGTGGGAGAAGTACTGCGCCTACCGCGGCACCGCCAGACACGAGGTCAGCTGCGCAGTCAACTATACAAAAATTAAAAATGAAATTATTAAAAAAAAAAAAAAAAAAAATACATATATATAAGTTTGCTCGGATCCATCAGTTGAATCGAGATCGTGGTGTAAACGGAGGATAATAAAATTTACGTCACTTCGGTACGTCACTGATGTCCATATTAGCGGTAGGAGTATCTGATATAAAAAGTTGGAGAATTTCATTTCAGAATTTCAGAGGCAGTATCAACATTTTCGTGATCGTTGGTAAAACGTAATTCTGTTAATTAGAATGACGTGTAATTAACGGTATTTGATTAGACGTTGAATCAATACGTCTAATTAAATGTGACTTATTAATTAGACGCTAAATTAATACGTATTAATTAATACGTCTAATACGTCGTATCAATTAGTCGTATTAATTAATTAATTCATTAATTCGACGTCTGATATCCACGCACTATTAAACCATTATTAACATCCGTTTTAAACTCAAAAGTTTAAAACGGATGTTAATAAAAATTGAACAAATTAAAAATCATGAGAGAGACGTTTTAATTTCAAATTTTTGATTGCTCCTGTAAAGACCGAGTATACACGCGCCGGGTTAACATCTGTTATATCTCTCGATCGATAAACACTGCTGGGCACGGGAATTTTTGGTTGAAAATATAAATAATACGATTTCTATTCATTAATACGACTTCACTGACGAATCTTGATTTAAAAGCGTTTTAATTTCGGAACAATGTTTAAACCCAAACGAGCAAATATATTTCGTCAATGGTAAAAAAATTGTAGTTCTTTACTTCCGCCAATTGGATAAAGTGATGGATTTTTGAAAATTTGTATAAAAATGTGTATCCTTGCATACTTTATACACATCTCCGAATATTTAAAAATACAAAGACGAGCATTCCGAATCCGTGAATTTGGCTATTTATGCCTTGTAATATCTATATTTATATTTCTGTCTCTTCACTACCACACGTCTCCTCGATGTATGCATTTCTCCTCTGAAATATTGTATAAGGAGGAACGGAGAGTTGAAATGGTCATGACCCTGCCTATTTTACCATCCTTCTATAATTGGAATGTAACCTTCAGTGGGAACGTTGCCAATATCTTGTATCAGTGGGACAGAGAGGCAGAAAGCTATATAGCTATGAATTTAAATGGCTTATGATTTTCTTTATATACAATGATTATATTTTGAAAAGAAAAGAAAAAAACAAATGTTCATTTATAATATTATTGTACCGACATTTATTTCGTAATAAATATATCCGAATACAATATTTTATACTGAAGACCAGAAGTAGAATTTTTCCAATAAAAACTGACCTCAGGATCAAAAGTGACGTTATACGATATGAAGACGATTTAAAGATGTATATTTTTTATGGGTCCGAAGTTCGCAACGTTGCCACGCAGCGAAAATTAATTTTTCATTTTGTTTTTTATTTTTTTTTTTGTGGAGTAATAAACTGCATAAACTGCATTTATTTCAACACCTTAAACACCAACACCTCTGCAGCGCCGTACGACGTTTCTGTCACAAAAGAATTCTCGGCCTATCGAAATCGAAATCTTTCTTCGAACACATTTTTAGTCAATGAAACTAACGAACCAATGTATAAACTTGTATCTTTCAAGTAAATAAAAAAAGAAAACAAACAAAAAAACAGATTTTTCCATAAACACGTGTATTTTTATTTTTTTTCGACAATCATTTTCAACTACTTATTTCAAACAAATTATATATTGCTTCAGGGTTTAGAATCGTCTAAAGAAGTTGACCAAGTAAAAAATAAAATAATTTTCGTTGCGTGGCAACTTTGCAAACTTCAGACCCATCGTACGTAAGGACTCGATCAAGAAATCTGTTAACAAGGAGTTGCAACAAGATTGTTTAAAAATATTTCGCAGAATCCTAAGGTTATGTTTCAGCGTTTAACATCTATCAAGACGAGGGATGATTTTTATGATTTTGATTTTTACGATGGATCGAAACAAGAAATAGTTGCTTATTTTGAGTAGACTACGTTACGGACCATGTTTGGATGTAACTACGGGCCAATTGCCCGCGCTCTTTCTTTCGAAATGAAAAGTCGTTAGTGGCTCGTTGGCTGACGGCCAGTATTCGATTCCAAGAATGTAACAGATTTGTCACTTCGTGACTCCCTTTCTTCTTCTTCCCTCGTTCTCGCTCTATTTATCGGTCTGAACCCAACCACCGCGTGATTATATATCCTTCCCCGAGGGGTGAAAAAGATTATTTTGCGCGAGTTCCCGGCAGACCGAAGATAATGGCATTTACCTCCCTGTTCGAAGTAAAACTTAAGTAGCCAACTGACACGGATTTTCAGTGTGCCAAGGCTCACTTCCGATAATCCTGTTTTCTCTGCCTTTGCCCCGTGACCTTTCGACAGTTATGTATCGCTGGTATCGCTCCCTGACCGTCGCACATCCAATCCTGGAACACAAAGGCTCTGTGGCCTTGTCATTCAAATCCTGCATCTATTAAAGTGTCACGGGATAAATGATATCTCCAGAAATCCCAATGTCCGGCTGTTCGGTTCGCTTTCATACCGGAAATGTTCTTCATTTGTGCAAAATGTTTCTTGAAAGCTCACAATGTATCAGATTCGAGTTGGCAACGTTGCGACGCAACGAAAATCATTTTTTAATTTCCTTGTTTTTTTTTTTTTTCACTGAAATCGTAATAAGGAGTAGTAGTTTTTTATTTCCATGACTTTTGTGGCCTTTTACAAAGAAATTGTGACAGTATTTCTCTCTCTCTCTCCTTTACTAACTATTTTGCTCTTATTTTCTATCAACTTCCATCTATTGCTTTTTTTACACTATAATTAAACTATACCGGATTCGTAATTCCCGTATCGCCTTTTGTTTGGGTTTTGTTTGGGTTGGTATTTCCCTGAAAAATTGACACGTCTCTATATCGGTTTCTCCTCTTATCGTGTTTATCAATTTCTTCTTTATTTCTCTTTCTTCTTGTTCCTCGTTTGTCCACTTAAATATATATGTCCTGAAATCGTAATTAAAATACCTCAATAATTATACAAATCTTTATTTTGATAAACTAGAATTCAAATATAAAAAAACAAAATTTCGCCAAATAATGGATTTAAGAAAATAAAAAAAATGAGAAAAGAAATTTCATTGCGTCGCAATGTTTGGGAACTTCAAGACCATCACAATGTTTCCGATCGATGTAGTTTTTTCGTTGAAGGAGAACTTCACTGCGATGGCTTTGTACGATCGATCATTTTTCTATTCAATTGAAGTTTGTGCTTTCGAAAAGCATTATTTTAATTATTTTTCATATTTTACACTACTGGAAACAAATTTCAATGCTTTTTGAGCGACAGTCAACGACAACTTAGTGGGTATGACATACCCTGCCACATTCTCGTCGGGTTAATATATATGAAGGGACATATCTTTTCTTCAGCCTAAAAAAATCATTAAGCAAATTAAAAATAAATAAATAAAAACAGGGTTATGTCGGTGGCGATTAACCCGACTAGAATGTGGCAGGGGTGTCACACCCACTAGGTTGTCGTTGAATATCGTTGAAAATTCATTTTAATTTGTTTCCAGTAGTGTAAAATATGAAAAATAATTAAAATAATGCTTTTTTATTAAAAAAGCATTATTTTAGCAAAAGCATTGTTTTAGTAAAAGCATTGTTTTAATCGAAAATGGCGACTAGGGGGCCCTCGGTGCCATCGTCCTGAATGCACACAACAAATTTCGTACCGATTGGTTCAGCCGTTTCAGAGAAAAGTGGTTTCAAAATTTCGAAGTGGACGAAAGCGCGTTCTCGGTTTCTCGTCGAGATTTATCAAGGATGATACATTTTTTTTCAAAATGGCGAGCAGGAGGCCGTCGGTGCCATCGTCCTGAATGCACACAACAAATTTCGTACCGATTGGTTCAGCCGTTTGAGAGAATAGTCGTTTTAAAATTTCGAAGTGGAGGGAGCCGTGCTCGTCAGACCCTCAACAATTGAGGATGTTGACTTATTGATGCGAATGAACAACAGCACCTCCGATCCTTACGTGAGCTTCTGCGTAAATAAGTAAACAAACAAATAACGCAAAGCATGAAAACCACGTGCATCCTAAATTAATGCGTCGCAACGCTCGCACGTTTGGATTCGTCATTGCCGTTCTTTATATCTGTATCGAAGGCATTTTTATTGGCATAAATAAGATAAGCCTTGAACAGGCTGCCCGTGAAGTGATGTAGCTTTGATCACTGTCAAGTGGATTAACGCATTCGAATGTACGTATAGATCGAAGATGGTAAGACGTCGGTGTGTCGGTCGTGCCTGAAGTCGCTGCGAGAGATGGTCCCACGCGTTATATAGTCGCGTACCATTAAAACGAGCGTCGTACACTTATTTATAACCTTTCGAATCGCTCGTGTTTTCTAGCCTTGCATCTAGCAGCTCGTAGTGCAAGGCGACGAAGCGACACTCTTTCCTCCTTTTTTCCACTCACACGTTTCATTATTGGATCCTAAACGTTCGTCGAAATGAGATTGAAGTTCGCGACGTTGGAACGTAACGAAAATCATTATTTTTTAATTTCTGTTTCTTTTTTCTTTTTCTTTGAAATTGTAAGTAAAATACCTCAATTATTATACAAATCGTTATTGTGATAATTTAGAATTCAAATCTGAACAAAAATATTTCGTGGAATAATGATTATGAGAAAATAAAAAAACGAGAAAAGAATTTCATTGCGTCGCAACGTTCAAGTCCATTTATCAAAAAGTCTCGAGAGATGAGAATTCTTCGGGATGGAAAGTCCTTAATTGTCATGCTGGGAACACTTAAGACGGGGCCCCACCCGCGCCGCTCCCTACATTCGTCAGAACTAAATGTCACAAATGTCGACCGATATTTTCATGAAATCGTAAACAAATACCGACAAATTATGGTTTCCCACGGGTTTTTTAAAATATGTGACAGAATCAAATGATCGAGGTCCCGAAACGTGGGTTTTTAATACGACTACGCGGCTCTTCTCCCCTCCACGTCGTGATATTGACCGAACTTTTTATTTTACAGAATTTCTATCGCGACGCTCGCGTTGTTGTACAATCCTTAAGTTTTTTTTTCGATTTGTGAAATTTAAGGAGAAGACATCCGTTCGTCTATCAATTTGACATTGTCCGATCAAATTTCATGAAATTCCGACGATCCGTTTAGGAAATCAGTGGGAAACTGTATCACTTCGCGAGATCATTTTTGCTAAACGTGAAAAGCTGTGGTGCCAAAAG
>JAPYZI010001748.1:0-5000 GCA_030523105.1 Ophioninae sp. A BG-2022a
TCAGGGGATCAAATTACATCGTAAAGGACCTATAAAAAAAATATTAAAAATCAAAATTTTTTTTCGATTTTTGGGCAAAATACATTTTTTCACTCAATCATCGATAACTTTCTTTCCTTTAGGATTCGGCACTCCACTCTGTGCTCAATCTCTTCGTTATGATTTTCCCTTCAAATTGCTTTTTTTATCATTTATATCCGATGATTTTTCGATTTTTGGCAGATTTTTAAAGTTGGACTATCGATTTTTGCAAATTTTTCCATACATACCCCTTTGCCTCTTTTTTTGCGATTTTTCAAGTGAACTTTCCCGGAAAACTATTAGAGATATCGATACGAATCCAACGCCATTATTTAAGTTAGGCAAAAACCTTTTCGAAACCCTCTAAATGAATCCCCATAGCCTACAGGAAGGTCATCCTACGACCTTTTGAAATATCGTGATTTTTGAGGTTCCGGAAAAGTGGCCTGGGGGAACGAAAAAATTTTTTTTTTCATTTTTTAAGTATTAAAAGGGTGTATTTGATCGGAAATTTTCCGCTGATTTCGAATATGCCCGAGTTTTTGCCGAAAGTGGAAAATTAAAATAGGAAAATGAGAAAAACCCTTTCTAGAATAATTTTTTGACATTTCGCCATTTCTTTAATTTTTTGACATTCCGCCATTTCTTTATAAAAATAGTTTAAACAAAGCTCAAAATCTGTACTTTTGATTGCTTCAGATCAATTGCTTGGGTTTGATTTTTGTCACCAATTGTTTGGGTTTGAGTTTCGATTAATTGTTTGGGTCTGGGTTTGTTTGGGTTTGGGTTTCGATTAATTGTTTGGGTTTGTTCTTTGTTGGACTTTTTCTCGAGGCTATAGTCCAGGGCCCATTAGTTTTTATCAATTTTTACCCCAAACGTCATAATGGTATTTATCTCGTGTAGGTATAAAAAAAAAAGCGTTTCAGGCTTAAGAAGAAACTCGTCTGTTCGAAGACAGATACGCGTCCGTGTCATGCAAATTCGTGATAATTCTGATATTTATGATGTTTCGTCTGTGCACACGCGTACGCCGGTGGGGCGCGGGGGAGGGGGGGGGGGCGATTCCTTTTTTTGCCCCCGTTGGGGTAGGTTGACGTGGGCGGGAGTGCCGTCGGTGTCGGGCTCATGCCAAGTGCAACCAACGATGCAGAGGGGTTGCTATGGCGATATCGCGAGGGTGATCGTCCCCCGAACCAAGGGTTCGTTCGTCTGAAGCCTTCCTAAGGGGGATCATGCTTTTTTCCCCCATGAGAATAAGGCTTTCCACCCTTGATTTCTAGGACACTCGATTTCGAGGACTACCCTTAAGGGGGGCCCTCGATGTACCGCTAAAAAAATAAACGTCTTTTTTTCAATGACGTTTTCAAATTAATTTTTTAAAAAACATTCATTCAAATTCATTTTTTTTTTTATTAATTTTTTAAATTATTTTTTATTTTATTTAAATTACATTTTATAAAATTTATTTTTTTTAATTAATTAAGATTTGTATTTAAAATACATGTTGTCAAATTCATTTTTTTAAATTAATGTTTATTTGTATTTAAAATACTTTCTATCAAATTCATTTTTTTTAAATTAATTTTTATTTGTATTTAAAATACATTTTTTTCAAATTCATATACCAAATTGATTTTCTAAATTCATGTTTTCCAATTCATTATTTTTTTCATTAATATTTTAATACGCGATATTAATTCACACGATTCAAATGAATCACCAGAATTCCCCAGTACCTATTCAGAAACTCGAAAAATCGTAATCATCGACCAATTTTTGAATTCTTTCTTTTTCTATCGCTCGAAAAACAAAATATATCGAGGGTAGCAACCCTTGTTCACGAATAACCCCATATATACCCAAAAATCACCAAAATACCCCAGCACTCGTTCGTAATCTCGCAAAAATCGTCATTATTGACTAATTTTTTTGTTCCTCTTTTTTTAATTATCAGAAAAAAAAAGTTTCGAGGGTAGCAATTACGAGGACCGCGATCCAATGATAACCAAACACGACCGCACGAATCTTCGAACGTTGATTCGAACGAAACGTAATTTGGTGTCCTCGCCATCTACCGTTCGCTCGCAGCCATCCTCGAGATTCAATCTCCCGTCGAGGGTCCGATAAACCCTCGCGAATCTCGTTTAGAAACGAAGAACGAGACAAAAATTTTATTCTCGCTTTCGTCCTCTCGTTTCATCCGTCAATCTCCCCGACAATCTTCGAGACTCGTCCAGAGTCGCACTACCAAACTATAAATCGTTTAATCTCGGCTTTTCCCATGGGACGGATATTTTATGGAGAATTCTTCCAAAGCTTCATTTTCAATGGCGCTTCAATCGCGGAGGGTTGAAAGAATAATTTCCGGGAGCGGGTGGGGGGCGGGGAGGGGGAGGCTTCAGCCTTTTTCAATTTGCACAATTTCTAGGGATGTTTTCTTTTTTTTTAATTATTTGCCCAATTTTATACATAATAAACTAAATTTTTTAAAAAATAAATTGTGTAAACTAATTTTTTGTTTGTTTTGTACTACAATGACTTTATGTTTGATTTGTACTACAAGGATTTATTTTTTATTTGAAAAACAAATTTGGGTAATTTTATAAATAATATTTTGACCATTTTATAAATATAGATTATTTTGTTATTTTTTTTTTTTTTTTTTGGTTAGTAGAACGACTCTATTGAGCGCACTAATTTTCAATCATTTATTTTCACGTCAGGTGTTTATAATTAATAATTGTGACAATTATTCAATCGTTATTTTTCATTTTTAATTATTATAATTACTGAATTATTTATACTGTATTTAATAAATTTAAATAATTATAATTTAGGATTATAATTATCATTATATACATAATTATACACCAATTCATTATAATTATTTGTAAATTACGTATTTCTAAATTATTAGTTACAATTGTTCAGCTTAATTGTATTAATTAATAATTATAAAAAAAATGATTACTATTATCTCACTTCGTTTCATTAAATTATTACAACAATTGAATTCTAATATACAATCCAAAATTGATACTTATAAATTTATCCACACGACTTTTAGTTTTCAAATTATAAAACCATTTTCCAAATTTGATTGAAAGTACTAAAAATAATTAAAAAAAAAAATGCGTGTCCATACACAGGGCATCAAATTATGATAATTATCTTACATTTTTAAATGAAAATTTATATTATTTTTCAATTTCATTATTTTCATTGATTATTATTTAAAAAAAATATTACAATTATCGTACTTGGTGTAATTAAATGATTATAATTATTCAGCTATACATACTTTACGATCGAAAATCGAAACTTATAAATTTGTCCACTCAATAAATGTTATTTTTTAATTATAACAAAAGTCTCCAAATGTGGGGGAAAGTACCAAAAAAAAAAAAAAAAAAAAGAAATTGATTGCACTCTTCGATAAACGCGAGATGATCGCCTGTTGCAAAATCCTCGATTACGTAATGCAGATAGGTGGTGGGATCTTGGTACATGCTGGTCGAGCTTTGTCATATCGAGGTCACATCGATATTGCATTCGACCCGAGAGAATGAGAAAGAGAGCGGGAGGGGTTCGCTCGGTAGTTTTACACCAACGGGATGAGGGCCCTGGACGGAGATACCTCTTTATATTTTTAGCGCCGATGCATCGCTCCGATAACACCTTACGTTCCCATTTTTCCATCGACGCTTTTGCAATCGTTGACACGTATGCCCTGTATTGTATATAAGCTTCGTGTGTACGCTTACGTGTGCGCAGCATTATCACAATCAGGATCAGAGCCGAGCGGGGCAAGTGTGCGCATAAAAAATTTTTTTTTCTTTTTTTTCGTTGCATCGTTAATTCGCGTTGGAATTTAAGAAAAACAAAAAAACATTAGCGATCCTTTCGAAGTTTAACTCGTGTTGATTAATTAACTTTTTGAAGGATTTATAAGAACTTAATAATTTGTACATTTAAACGATTCCTAATAACTTATCGATTTAACAATTTTTCTAATTTTAACAGTTGATGATGAATTCAATAATTAATATAATTAATTACGATTTAATTATTTTAATAATTAATGACTATTTAACGATTTTAACAATTAATAACAGCTTAATAATTTGCCAAGCGGTCCGAGTATTGGCCATCAAATTCAAGAAGCCTCGAATCGGTTTTGTGTGACCGTCCCGTATTGTCCGTTCACACAAAACCGTATCTACTGGGCGACTCCACTCGCTCGCTCGTCTGCACGCAGCCTCACCTCACTTGCAAAATTAGATTCAATTTTTTTAAGCCATTTTTCATTATATTATTTTTTTTCATTTTTATTATTTTTCTATTTCTTTATTTTTTATAACATTATTTTTTAACTAATTATTATATTTATATTTTTTTATTTTTTATTATATTATTTTTTAATTAGTTATTATATTTATACTTTTTTATTTTTTATTATATTATTTTTTCATTAATTATTATATTTATACTTTTTTATTTTTTATTATATTATTTTTTATTAATTATTATATTTATATTTTTTTATTTTTTATTATATTATTTTTTATTAATTATTATATTTATATTTTTTTATTTTTTATTATAAAATTTATTTAATTTTACGAAACAAACCCAAACCAAGCCAAACAAACTCACCTCACTCGCGAAATTTACTCACGTGCCATCCAATATTTCGCACTCCCATTGAGCGAGTCCATTTCCGGCCCGAAAATGCACGCCTGCGGAAACGCAAGTCGAAATCGTCCACGAATCACACACGAGGTGGAACCCTGCGTTCCAACATCAGTTACCCACCTCGGGGTCACGATGTCCGATATAATCTCGACATTGCTACTTCGAGCCTCATTCCAAGAGGAATCGATAAATTGACCAAGAATTAAGGTTTTTCAGTCGAACCCAAACAAACTCAAATAAACTCATGGACAGCTGACTGAAAAATCAGCTTTCAAGAAAAA